>JAPKLY010000040.1:310235-330128 GCA_026898435.1 Prunella vulgaris
ATTTGGTGTGTGATTATCAATTGGATTAGTGATTTAGTGATTCTATTCACAAGTATTGATGTTGATTCAAATAGTATCACTATTTTGTGAGGATGGTATTAGAAACTACTCAGTCTAGTATTACATACTATTAGGTTATTTCCTAATACCATCCTCACAAAAAAGTAATACTGTTAGCCTATTTCCTTAATTTTTCGTAATATATATTATCTATTTTACACGAAATATATATTTCAGTTTTCTTAATATATTTCATAAATTTTCACAAAAATACAATGAGGTGGAGTACGAAGCTTTGATAGCCGGACTTAGGTTATCATTAGTTGTGGGGGCAACCAATCTTCAAGTTTTCGGAGATTCCCAGCTAATAATATCCCAAGTCCGGGGGGGAGTACGAGGCAAAAGTCCAACAGATGATGACCTACCAGAAGATAGCCGCGCATCTGATCTCTATGTTTATGTAGGTTTACATCAATCAGATACCGCGACTAGAAAACACACAAGCAGATGCCCTAGCCCGACTAGCTACCAGTAATGGCGAAGCCGAGGTCACGGAGGTTGTAGTCACCAAGCTGAAGAACCCCTCGACGTCCGATTACATAGTAAATCAGACCTCGAGTGGGGGGCAGGAAAATAGAGAATATTGGCGCACTCCGATCCAAAAATACTTGGAGAATGGAGCAACCCCTGAAGATACTTGGGAAGCTAGTCGGGTTGTGAAGCAAGCTGCCAGATATACGTTGGTGGATGGCCAACTCTACAAACATGGATTCTCTCTACCCCTACTCAAATGCTTATCTAAGAAGCAAGGGTTCGATTTGTTAGAAGAAATTCACGAAGGGATTTACGAAAGTCACGCTGGGGGGCAAGCCTTGGCATACAAGATGATCAAACAAGGGTACTATTGGCCCACTCTTCGCAAAGATGCCACCAGCTTCGCACGGAAGTGCCGAAAGTGTCAACTTTTCGCACCTAATATCCACTCCCCAGCCAACCAACTGAAGTCAGTTTTCAGCCCATGGTCTTTTGCAAAATGGGGTATCGACTTGATCGGCCCATTTCCACCTGGCAGAGGCGGTGTAAAGTTCGCTGTTGTAGCAGTAGACTACTACACCAAGTGGGCTGAAGCACTTACAACAATCACTCAAGAAAGAATGATCGACTTCATATGGAAGAACCTGGTCTGCCGGTTCGGACTTCCGCAATCGATCATCACGGACAATGGAAGGCAGTTCGACGGCCAAAAGTTGAGAGATTTATGTAGTTCATGGAACATCAAGAAACACTACTCAACCCCGTACCATCCACAGTCGAACTGCGAGGTCGATGCGGTGAACAAAATTTTGAAACACACATTGAAGCTCCGCCTCGAAGACAAGAAAGGAAGTTGGGCAGACGAACTCCCAGAGGTTCTGTGGTCCTACAGGACATCGTACCGAGCCAGCACCAGAGAGACACCGTTTGCCTTAGCCTTCGGAACTAAAACAGTAGTACCGGTGGAAGTCCAGAATCAGACCTGGAAGGTGGTAGGATATGACGAAGAAAAGAACGACAAAGCTTTGGCAGTCGAAAAAGATATGATCGAAGAAACCAGAGCTTCGTCGGAAATGAAAAATGCCACCTACAAGTAGGGTTGGCAAATCGTGTAATCGTGTCATTTATCGTGTCGACACGATAATGACACGACACGATAAGGTGAAACACGAACACGACACGATAAGATATAGGTAAACACGAACACGAACACAAAAATTTTCGTGTCAACACGACACGACACGATAATGTCGCGAAAGTTTATTTATCAATTTTAAAAAATTAATAAATAAATAAAGACACGATACGACACGATAAGAACACGATAAGGACACGAAAATTAATAAATTTTATATTTTATTATCAATTTTAATAGTAATATATTTAATATTTTGTATTTAAAATTTATTAACGTGCTACTATCAGATACATATTAGTAATGTATATCAGATCACTAACAGATTAACAGGTTGTTAACGGGTTAATGGGTCATCTGTTAATTTTGTCGTGTTTAACAGGTTGACACGACACGAACACGATACGAAATATTCGTGTCCTTATCAGGTCGACACGATAAGGACACGAACACGATAAGCCTAAACACTAACCCGCAATTTTCGTATCATTTTCGTGTCGTGTTATCGTGTCGTATACAAAATTGCCACCCCTACCTACAAGCGCAGAGCGGAAAAGTACTACAATTCCTAGGTCCGAGACCGAAAGTTCAAGGTTGGGGACTTGGTGCTGAAAAAGAAACTAATGGCCCCACCAGGAGTATTTGGGTCAAACGGGGATGGCCCGTTCCGGGTCACCGCAGCCTGGGCAAATGGTACTTATGACCTCGAGGACGCAGAAGGCAAAACCTCGTCATATACATGGAGCGCAGCACATTTAAAGAAGTTTTATCAATAAATCGAGATTTTGTAATAGACTAGCCGAAGGTTCGCATCAGGAGTGTTGATAGCAACCGATGTAAATTACGTCGCTGTATAAAGTTAGAAGTTTTTCTCAAGAAAATGCTCCAACTCTTCGAAGGTTCGCAAAAATGTTCCAACTCTTCGAAACTTCGCAATGCGCAAGGACCAATGTCCCGAATGTTATAATCTAAAAGCTCAAACGGCAAAGGCCAAAGTGCCCCAGGCCAGCGAAGGTATCCTTCTTAAAGGATCACTAAGCGCCTACTGCCGAAAGTTAGAAAAATTCGCGAAAAAGACGGAAAATATCTAAGACAAGGTTCAAGAAACCCAATTGCCCAACGTGAATTAAACAAAGTACAACTCGCTACCCTAAGTGGTTTAAGACGAGCGATTCACGGCCCTAAGTGGTGTAAGATGAAGAATACGTACTATACAAATGGAGGTACAATTCGTAGTCATAAGTGACATAAAACGAACGATTCGCTTCTCAAAAGTAGAGTAAGAGGAACAGTTAAGTACCCAAAAAATATATGAATGGGCTAATGAAAAATATAACGTGCGCAAAGAACGTAAGTAAACAAAGTTGGAACAAAAATTGAATTTCATTCAAAAGATACTTAAGAAACTTTCAAGCCAAAAAGATGCCTGAAAAATTCCTAAGTATAAGCAGTGGTGCTAGCCACAAAGGTCGACTAGCTGACCATCTTTGAAATGCAAAAAGCTCCTTCTGGGCGAGCTACACATGCCCGACGAGCTACAACTACTTGAATAAAAAAGTTACAAAAAGAAGCTCCTTCTGGGTGAGCTAGGCAGCCCGGCGAGCTACAAAAATCAGGAATTGCAAAAAGCTAAACTAAGAAAACGACTAAGTTGCTGGAGCAGTCGGAGCAGGAGTGGCTGAGGAGTCAGCGGGGACCTCGGCAGACATTTCGAGGTTGGCGACCTCGGGAACGACCTCCTCACCGGCGACCTGGGGACCTTGCGGGGACAACCTCAGCAGGATAGTGATGTTGCCAGTGCAACCACTGGTATCGAACTCGTCAAGGTTAAGCATGGCGTCCCCGCAATCTTCTTGGAGCTGTGCGATGGTGGGTGGAGTTCGCCCTTCCTCATCGGCGACCTCCTCTTCAGCAGCATTCAGTTCCGGCACGGGGATCGTATTGATGATCTTGAACCGTGCCGGAACAAAATCAAGAGGAATTCCAAGTTCTGGGAGGTCGCCAATATCCAGCTCAATATCTTCGGGGAAGGGGACCCTATCCAAGTAGTCTTTGAAGTAGCCCACCACGGCGGCGACCTCATCACTCTAGTGGGCCCGAGCCCACTAAATGGCCCTCAGGACCTCGGCATTACATTGGATGAATCCTTTGTCAGAGGCCTCGGCCCTTACAACAGTTAAATCCACCGAGGTGGGAGAAGCGTTGTTACGGAGCTCAGCGACTTCATTTATCTTCACCGAAAGCTCCTCCCGGAGCTTCGAGCACTCCTCATCAGGGCTCTTGACCAACCCCCGCTGGAGCTCCAGGTCCTTCTTGGTCACCGTATGTTGGCCGACCTCCCTGGCGAGTTTCTCCGTGAGCTCCTCTTCCTTAGCCTTTATTTGGGCCTCGGCGTTACGCTGGACAGCGGCATATTTCTTCTGGAGCTCGCCCAGTTGGGCGAGGGCGCATCGTTCGGCAGCCAAGGAGGCCGCAACTTTCTCCTCCGCGAGCTCCGCCGATTTCTTGGCCTGGTCAAGCGACTCCACCATCTTCAGGAGGCTCACATTCTTCTCTTGGCGAACCGCCTCTTGCTCGGCTGCCAAGTCTATCACCTTACGGTTGGCGAGGAGGAGCCCACTGGTTTAGTGCATTGAGAGCCTTACATTCTCGATCAAGCTCTGTCCCTCGACGGTCGCCAATTGAGGATTCGACCAATAATGTGGGACCTCGCTCACCGTGTTGCGAGTAAGGCCAGGAGGAAGATTGCGCATCGAGGTAAGCGAGCGAGATCACTCGTAAGAATGAAAGGCCTCGTGTCTGCGAGGATAAGCGATGGAGGCGTAGCTGCGAGGTCATGAAACTTAAGATTATTAAAATGATCGAAAAATCTTAAAACATGAAACCAAAGGGGCGAGCTACTCACTGGACTCGCTCGGGATCCCAACCAAGGAGGGTGTCATCCACCACTTGGACCCCGAAGGGCGACGGAGTAGGTGGCGACCTCCGAATGGGCTCAATTGCCAGAGGGGCAGTCGATTGGGCCGACCTGGTATCAGCCCGCTCGACCGGCTCAGATTCTTGCTCGTCATGGGGAAGAGAGCGAACTCTCTTGCGAGCTTGGCCTTCATCGCCGCTGTTGGAAACCCTCTTGGTAGGGTGGGAAGCTCGCTCAGGAGTGGAACCTCGCCCACCACCGCCCCGATGGGTCTTGGCGACCTGCGTTGCTTGGTTGGCGCAGGAGTCTTCGCCGGAGCTTTGGTCGCTCCACCCTGGGTCCCAGAACCCCCAGCATCGTCTTTCTTCAGGCGAGCTCAGCCTTTTTGCTCACCTCGAGGTCAGTGTTGAGGGTAGGGCCAACCAATTTGGACGTGGAGGAGCCATCGCGAGCCAGCGAGTCAGTATGTGATAGGCCTCAGGGATCTCGGCGATAGGGAAAACGACCCAGCTACCACCTGCAAAAATCAGAGCAGCGAAGTCAGCACCTGAGCGAGCTACGCTCCATAGAGGGCGAGCTCCTATAAGATTGAGGACCTGGAAGTTCAGGACCTTGAAGGGCGAGGTGATGCAGTAAGGTGTGGAGCCCGGCAAGTCTGAGACAATGGTGTTTGCACAGGTGGGCGACGTCCCTATCCTTCTCGCTCCTCAGACAACAAATACCCCGCACCAGGTCAAACTCGACCGACACCTCGGGTTTGCCTCGGCTGGACTTGTGGCGTTTCAGAGCTGCAAAAAGAAAAAGAATAAGATTAGTAAATCTAATACGCACGCACACCGAAATGGGGCGACCTACTGCTGGCTTCCCCATATCCCTCGGGGGTGGGAATGCGGCCACCTCGCCCGGAATAAGTGTCCGAAGCTCGCCAGTCTCCGCTTATGAAGAAAAATTGCTCCTTCCAATCACGGACTTTGTTCGGCAATATCCCAATAAATTTCTCCCCCGGGCGAGCTTTTAAGTAGTAGTACCGTTTGCCATCCTTTACTTGGCGGGTCACGACGAAGAGCTCGCCCAGGTGCGCCGAGGTCACCCGGTTCTCGTAGCCCTCTAGCCCAAAAATGGACAGGGCGGCGAGGAGGTTGCTCCATGCGTTTGGGGTGAGCTGGGTGATGGCAAAATTATTGTCAAGGAGGAACTGACCAATGATTGGGTGCAAGGGCAATGTGAGCCCGGCCTCGAGGGTATGTATGTTCATGGCAGTTAGCCCAGGAGGGGGCGAATCGACCCGCTCATTCTTTTTAGGGGCATACATGAAAATATCGAGCAGGATGCGAAACTTCTTGCGTATGTTGGAGAGGGAGTACTCATTGATGACACTCACGACCTCGCGGGCTTTGTAATCGGATGCGGCGACCTCCTCTAAATCAAGGTGGAGTACTCGGTCCAGACAGGGGAAGCTCATCACGTGCTCGGCGACATACTCCTCCCAGTCGAAGGGGTGGACGACCTCATCAGGGACTTGATACTCAAGCAGTTGAGGTTCTGGGAAACCGATAGAGTGAAGGTACTCAATTGTTACGTCGCCAAGGACGTCGCCTGATTCGTCCAACTCGGCGACCTCTTCATCGACCTTGGCAACTCCTGCAGAGGTCTCGGCGACCCCTTCGTCTTCCGCTAGGGCCTCGTTCGAGGTTGGCTCATGACTTTGCCAGAGCTCGCGGAGGTAAGATTCCTCACTTTGCTCAGAGGAGGTGGCTTTCTCCCCGGGATCAGATCGAACTCTCCCGAGGAGCTCGCCGGAGCCCGGGTGAGCTACGGAGGTCGCCTCAGAGCTAGGGCCGGTAGTTATCGGGGTGATGAGAGACAACGGTTCGTTTCTAGTAATAGGGCATTTTTTAGGGTTACGGTTCGATATGGTTCGACTTGAGGATTGATTTGACATGGTTTAGGCGAGGTCCGGATGGTTCCAAATCAGTTCAAAGATTCTGGCCGCCGGAGTTACGGTACGAAGACGGTTGGGTATGGTAAAAAATATCCGGGAACGTTCAAAATTTTCGGGAACTTGAGAAAATGTGGAAAAGAAACAAGGAAAAATCTACAAAAGAGAGAAAAGATGAAAGAAATTCGGATTCTACCTTGAGGAGCCTTCGAAAACCCGTCGGACGCAGTAAAATGAACGCCGGAAGAAAGCTCGGGAGAATCGGAAATACGAAAGTGAAAAATGAACTCGCCTCCCCCTATTTATAGGCGCCGGGGCGAGGTGTAATATCCAGAGAATGCGAAGACCAACTTGCAAAAATTTGAAAATATCCATGATGGGGGCGCGGGAATCGGGGCCTTAAAAGGCGTGCACGACGCCTCAAATCTCGCCCACGTCGGCCCACAAACCGCCTCATGGAAGCTCGCCAACAAGCTCGCCCTCAAGCTCAGCATCCATCCTAGGGGTAGTTCGCCAATCAGCTCGCCCGCACATTAGATGAATCATGATGTGTGCGAGCTGGGGGGCAAATGTTGATAGGCGAGCTACCGAAGGATAATTATGGAGTCAATTAGTCTAAGGCTAGGAAGGTCGCCAATACACCCAACGGAGCCAGGGCACTAACCTCGGCCGAGGTCGACATAAAGAGATGCCTTGCAGGGAGGGGGGCTCGCCGAGGTACCAGACCACACCTGGGAGAGAAGGTCGGCAGAGAAGCTCGCCGAAGTCAATGGGACCGAGCCTAAGCCCACCTCTACATGGTCCTGGAAACGCATAAGGCACTGAAGCTCGCCCAGTGAGAGGGATCTGGGCCATGAGTGTTTAAATAGAATGTGAATGTAGTAGGACGAGGCATGGTAAAGGGAGCATGGTGAGGGATTAAGACGAAGGTTACGGACCTTCGTCAACACCGGAAGCCATATAGGCTCACAAGGTGCCACCTCACACTTGCACACCTATAAATAAGGTCTCTCTTGTACTATTCACAACAATTCAATGATAATACACCTTACTTTCTCTCTCTAAACTCTCCATTCTCTCTCTCTATATTACTCCCTCAAGAACACTAAAAACACAAAATCTTAGATTATTGTTTGGTAGAATTAATATGTTATAATAGCCACACAACAAACACCGATTAGTAAATTCTATCAACATATATTATATATTTGTATTTTATATTTTATATAATATATATTCTATATACTCCCTCCGTCCATGAAAATTAGTCTATCTTTTTTGCTCGTGGTTTAATGCAATATGTCGGAGGGTATTATGAGGTATTGTGAAGTCCGTTCACGAATTTAAAAATTGTATATGAAATTACTATATGCATACTTTTCATACACAATTTTTAAATTCGTGAACGGACCTCACAATACCCCATAATATCCTCCGACATATTGCATTAAACTATGTGCAAAAAAGGTAGACTAATTTTCATGGACGGAGGGAGTATTATATATATTATATATATATTTTATATTACAAATTCTATTTAATTTTTACAATAATAAAAATTTACAAAAATAAAATACTTAAAATAAACCAATTAATATCAAAATATCAACTTATAACTAATTAAATGTATCATCATAAATTAAATAAAAGTTACATATCGTCGAATCAACTGCACATCAACTACATTCAATCAACTATATATTCTATATGCAAATATTTGATCGAACATCGATTATCACATATATATCTATCAACTACATTCTACAATTGGATTGAATCGATCATCACATATATAAAATTATATAACATACAAATTTTTAATAAATAAAACAATTGTACCTACAAAAAAATAAACTTACGTTAATAATGTGAAGGGGATGGATCGGAATGAATCTCTCTTCTTCAAATTTGTCACCTACAAAATTTATAAATACTACTACACATTATTTTTATATTCATTAATTTAATAATTAATTAGAGTCATATTTGCATCAATTTGTGCTCATTTAGAGATGAATTTCTAGAGTTTTGCATGCATTTAAGGCCTTAATTGCTATCTATTTCGTTAATTGTTATTTGAGCTTCATTGAAAAATCATTATTCATTTAATTAAGTGATTTCAAGAATTTAATCAATTTTTATTATTTAATTAATGAGTATAATTTTACAAGACTTTTAACTTAATTTGACTTAAAAATCTGCAGTACAGAGAGAAGTGGGGACCACAGATTCAACAAGATGTCAATACCATCATTCATTGAAGGTACACATATCCCCATAACCGCCTGAACACCCCTGCTCTCCGCCAAAAACTTGACTAGCGAATTATGTTCGCACACAAATGCACTTTCCTACAAGTGTATAGGATCGTATAATGGTAAGCTGACCAAGTTATAAATATCGAATCCACGGGAAGCAATGAGACAAAATTAATCCTAAAATTTGTGTGATGAATCAAATAAACAAGAATAAAATTTGCAAATTTGGGGTTCCTAACTAATGACTAATTTAAGTAGAAAATAAAAGCAACTAAATATGATGAATCAAGAAATTAATCTAACTAACACGAGAGTTTGAAGGAGTGGTAACATGCTTTGGGTGAATTTCACCCAAAGCAAAAAGGATTTAACTCATAACTAATGTACAACCAGGAATAAAAGAGACAATGTGCATTCATAGAAATAAGTCAATAGCATCAATAAATCAAACATTAAAAAATGATAACTGAGATAACTGAGACCATAGACATATTAGAATTAAAAGCAAGGAAGAAATATTGAGAATGATTTACTGAGAATTCTTCAAATCAAAATAAAACTAAATAGAAACTTTAAAGTAATCTGCAAGTGTGCAATCAAACATAAAAATTACTCTACTCCTAATGAATAAAATGAGAATGGTTAATTTGTGAATTACTTTAAAGGCTGTGAGTTATTTTGCTCAGAGGATATTAATTGTTTTCATTGAAGTATAATAATTTTGGAGGATATGTTATTTATATAAAAATATATTAAAAAAATAATAATTATTATCGCTAGAAAATATTAGTTACATCATTAAAATATATACATTTTTATACTAAATAAATATTATAAAGTGATTTATACGTAAAAAAGTTTCACACTCTATACTACTCTTCCATGTATTATTAGCCTTAGTTATATAATGACAAGAAAATTGAACAATTTTTATGAGAGCAAAACAAATATATAAACAACAAATATATATCCCATTTATGAGGATGTTTCTCCCTCCTCCCGTAAAGAAAAAAGAGCTTAAAATTTCTCATTAACTTTATTGACTAAATATAAAATGAGTGGATTTATTATGCCTTTCTATTTTCTTTTTTTCCCCTAATTTCCCCATGGAGTAGAATCAAATACTTGCGAACAATTATTCAATTACTCCTTCGGTCCATGTTGTTTTAAATGGTCGTTCACATTAAATAGTCCACTTACCTAAAATAAAAAATTATAATTATTATTTCTATTTTTTATACTCATATACTCACTTTTACACATCACAACAAATATTTATTTAATAAATTAAATATTTTTTATACTAATACACTCACTTCTACACATTAATATGATTTTTTCTTAATAACAGTGCACAACTAAGATAGACCGGTTACCATAGATGAGGGAATATATCTTAAATCTACCAAGATCAACATCTGATCTTGCGCATTTGACTCGTGCCCAAATATGCGTCGCTGTCATGTCGCTCATTATTCAGGAATGGTGATGGGTGCAACTTCATCTTACAGGTAAAATTGATATTTGTGGATGTTTAGATTTTCAGTAAATTGACGATTTCTTTCGTGATTTAATATTTTCGGTTGATTCTCCTTATATTTGTATTGTTCCTATAATTGGTAATCAATTGATTCAATTTCTAATTAATGTCTTGTTTATTAGATTATCGACAATTGTTTTTCAATTTTTCATAATAAATAGAGGTATTGGATATCGTGCAGATATTTGCACGATTATTCAATTTCATATTTGTTCTTCAGGGCGCTTAGTAAAATAATTCTTCAATGGTAATAAGAATGTGGATATACACATAGTAATTATTATATATAATGAGAACAAATGAGGTATATAACATTGTTTTTTCTCTTAAATAAGATAATCATTACTCCCAGTTGATTACCTCTATCTCACTTTATAATCCTCCTTCTCAATCAATCCCCCATAACACAATCAACAACATTATTTTTTTGTCAACTTTTCTAAAATTGGAGCACAACATTAATGATGTAACAATCATGAACACAAACTATCATTCAACATATGTAAGGGTAAAGGAGAAAAATGAAATTTCATTCTCATTACCATTGAAGAATTTGAAACAAACGGCCCCTCAATTTTTTATTTTCTGGATATTGATATTTTATGCTCATCTATCTGAATTCGTCAATGATTGTAGCATTAAAGGTTAGTGAAGAAATTTGTTCGGATTGAGTATGATTTTGTTATTTTGCACGAGATTAGTGAAGAAATCTTCTTTGTTCCAAGGTTGTGGCCATTTAGGCCTGCTTGTGATTAAAACAGAGGTGCATAAATTGCAAGTGCTTGCTTGTGAGTTTAGTGGATTAATGGCAAGTGCATCCTTTATGATTGGAGTTATAATAGGCCTACTTGGTACATTTTTTTTTATATCTAACTAGTATGATTATGTTCAAAATGTGTTTGGCTTTTTGTCAAATTAATTGGTAACAATTTTTGTTTCCAATTAGTGGTGGACAATTGAGGGGGCGCTTGTTTCAAATGTTTCAATGGTAATGAGAATGAAATTTCATTTTTCTCCTTTACCCTTACATATGTTGAATGAGAGTTTATGTTCATGGTAGTTATATCACTAATGTTGTGCTCCAATTTTGAAAAAGTTGACAAAAAAAGAATGTTGTTTGTTGTGGTATTGGAGATTGATTGAGGGGGATGATTATAAGGTGAGATTGAGGTAATCAAATTGGGGTGATGAATACCTTATTTAGGAGTAAAAACAATGATATGTACCTCATTTATTCTCATTACATATAATAATTACTATGCATATATCTCATTCCAATTACTATGGAAGAATTTTTTTTACCAAGCGCCCCCTGAGTATCTATGCTACAACAATTGTTGCTTTATTAACTGAGCTAGAATTTGCTTGATTAATTGGGGGTTTTTTTTTTTTTTGCAAATGTATTGGGTTCAAGATTTTGCTTTACATAGTAGTTAGACCTTGGCGCTTGCTGAGCTATGGAATAATGGCTATGTTTGCAATCTCTTAAAAAGTGGTAGAATCACTTTTAAATTTTAAAATACCCCTTTTTTAGAAGTTGCAAACATAGCCAATATATGCGTTATTGATTGTGTAACTGCCAGGTTGCCTTCTTAATGTTTTTACAACACTTAATTCCTTGTTTCTTATCTTAAGTAGTTCATATATGTAAATTATAAGAACTACCAATGCGAATATTCTTTCATATTTTTTCTTCATATATCATGTATATTTTGTTTTGCACAACAAGATGGGCATTCCTATAAGAATCACATTTTTTGCTTAGTGTTCTTGAAGAGGCTCTGAACCAAAGTTTCACAGTGCGACCACTAGAATTGGAACTTGAGTTAGCAGTAGGGTACCATCTCAATTAGCAAGATATATAAGTTTAAATCTATTTTTCTTAGGCTTTTAAAAAAAAATTATTTTCTATTTTTAATATAGGTGTGTAGAAGTATAGTGTTCAATTATTTGGTGTATCTAAAATGATGAGCAAACAGAAGCAAAGATTGTATCTGGAGTTACTTTAGCTGGACAATGAAAGTTTTTAAGGTATGTATTAATGTTATTGAGCCAAATAACGTCAATATATTTTTAGTATCTACTATTTTGACTTATAAGAAGAATGAAAACAAATTACCAAATGTTTCATTCACTTTTTCATTAGATGTGTTTAAACATTAACAAATAAGCTTATAGTAATGGTAAATGTTGTGTGATATTTTGTTCTTTCAAAATTGATTTAAGTGAGGGATATGGGTTGAAATTACAAGTATTTGATTTCGTTTCAGGGTTGTTAAGTTGTCATACAGAACAAGTAGTCTCTTGAACCCTCAAGGTAAAAGAATTTTGATGTTTACTCTTACTCACTTATTCTATTTTCGTTCTTTTCTATTTAAAGGTCTTACTAGCTAGTACTTCTTGCATCTTCACCTATATTTATACTGGACGTCACAACTCCTTTCTTTGATTCTTTGTCATTGATACTGGCTTTTTTGTTTATGCTACTTATCAAGCTTCCGTTATTAATTTTTATTGTTGTGCATTCTAAATTCTTAATCTTATGATATATTACTGTTGTGTATCTTTGTAGGACAATGAAGCTTCAAGATTTCAAGTTTAAGTAAAACTTTGATTTATATAGTTTTTAGTGGAAGTTATTAGGTACATTGAAGTATTTAAGTACATTTTTAATATCTATTTAGAATGTCTTTAGAAATAATCTTTTTCTGAATCAACTTCGGATGACATTGAATATTCCTTTTTAAGGGGAAATATTAACATTGTTGACTGATTGCACATTTGCACTTGGAGAATTGATAAGTGACTTAGAGAGCTCATTTGCTAATGACTTTCTGATTGGAGCTATGAAATCATTTTTAAATTTATCCATCCAAATGGACAAATGGAGCCTAAGAGTATTAGTAAATACATTTTACAATATAAATTTAATAATAAAAACAAAGTTTACGGTAAAACTACTCACTATTTTAATATAAAATACACTCGTTCACTTTTACCATTTAATGAGCAAGTCTCTTGTGCATCAATTGCACTGTGCAACTCAAGTATATTTTTAAAAAGTTACATTATTTATTACTGAAAAGTTACACAAATTATTACTGAAAAGTTACATCATTAAAAATTCACTTTTCATTAATAATATGTGTGACTTTTTAGTAGTAATTTATATAACTTTTTTAAAATAAATTAGAGATATACGATAGCATCCGGTGCCTACGAGGCTAAGGCTAAAAAAAATTATTCTTTTAAGGGAAGAGAGTAAGTTGCTAATGCATTAAAAGCCATGAGTTGACCGAATTAAATTTGAAAAATGAGAAACTTTTAAGTGTCAAATACAGCTCAATAATTCAGCGTTTTAATTTTTGGAAACTACACTTTTTATACATTAATTCTATTAACTTTTAATTTTAAAATTTTTTAATGTGGCTCAGTGTGGTTCGGTTTGGGCGGTTTTAAAAAAATTATTGCCACCTCTATTTTTACTGTTGGAATCACTGTTTTCAGAACCGGACCGAATCGGTCGGTTCAACCGGTTGAACCAGAAACCGGTCACGGAACCGGTCTGGTTACACCCAAAAAACCGTTTTTACGCTTGAACCGGTCAAAACCGGTCAAACCCGCTCAAAACCGGTCAGAACCGCTCAAAACCGGACTGAACCGGTTAAACCGGTCATTTTTTTTAAAAAAATATTTATATTTATATTTTTTACTTATTTTTATTTATCTTCTTAATCCTAATCAAATAAAAATCCAAAAACTTATTTTCCAGAGAAAAAAAGTCTCAACTGTTGAAGAACTAAGAAGATATTAAAGAAAACCTATTTTGATTGAGTTATTTTGTCTCTTTTGTATTTTGTATTGTTATTTTATGACTCTATTATTTTTATTTAATTTTATAAGTGGATATTTATTTTATTTAACATATAAAATATTAAAAAGTAGGTATAAATTATTTCAACGGTTGAACCGCCGATCCAACCGGTTGGACCGTGAACCGGTGCCTTGTCCTGTTTGGTCACCGGTCCGGTTATGAAAACACTGGTTGGAATGTTATTCTAGTTGGCACAATTCACATAGCACACGCAATTTGATTCATTCAATAACCACACCATTTTTAGTGGTATCACTATGTGTATATAGTGATACCACAACATTTCTCATACATTTGGGCGTGTTATTATGTATGTAAGTAGATATTGTGGTATTGTTTTATAAGTTAAACAATATTACTATTATTTGATAAGTGATGTAGAATCCTATATAATAAATAAAGTTGCACTGTGTATAAGACAGTATTTTCATAATCGGATTGGTGATTAAATCGGACAGGGCACCGGTTCACGGTTCAACCGGTCCAACCGGTTGGATCGGCGGTTCAACCATTAAAATAATTTATACATATTTTTTTAATATTTTCTATGTTAAATAAAATAAATATTCACTTATAAAGTTAAATAAATAAAATCGAATCATAAAATAACAACACAAAATACAAAACAGACAAAATAACTCAATCAAAGTAGGTTTTCTTTAATTTCTTTTTAATACTTCACAGTTAATATATTTTTTTTTTTTTTTTGTGAAAATAAGTTTTTGGCTTTTGATTTGATTAGGATTAAGAAGACAAATTAAAAATAAGTAAAAAATAAATATTAATATTTAAAAAAAAATAGCCGGTTCAACCGGTTCTGACCGGTTTTGAGCGGGTTTGATCGATTTTGATCGGTTCAACCGTAAAAATGGTTTTTTGGGTGTCACCAGACCGGTTCCCGGTTCAACCGGTTGAACCGGCCGGTTCGGTCAGGTTCTGAAAACAGTGGTATAATGCGGACGTGGTTAGGAATAACAATAGGATATGACAGAATGGATATCTAAAAATTTATGTCTATTTCGCGCCTCTGTTCTGTCCCTGCCCCATTGTGGGGTAGAATATTGTGCTCCGTATCTTCTCAGTCCTGTCCACGTTATACATAATTATATATTAAAATATAATGTAATATATACTTTAGACAAATAAAAAATTATTTAAAATAAAAATAATACCACAAATTTATCAAAAAAATTCAACAAAAATAACTTTTAAATTATTTTAGATTAGAGTTACAATAAATAAATAAATAAATAATATAATTTTAAATGTATTTGATATATTATAAATGTATGATATTAGATTTATTTTATATACCATAAAATATTATATATTGGATGTATTTTATATATTATAAAATATTACATATTTATTTAATACTATATACTACGAGGTAGGATGTGATGGGGCAGGACAATAAAAATGCAAACTCATGTCTGCCCTGCCCCATGCGCAGGGTGGGGCGGGGCTGCCCCAAATGTAGCAGATTAGGGTGGTACAGCTATGGGACGAGTCATTTTACATATTCCTAGATGTGTTGCATATATACTGGCTCGTCTCGAAGAATATAAAGGCTATGTGCTACTTTTAAAAATGAGGCATCAAACATAAAGTTTGAAGCTAAATAATTAGAGAAGATTGAATAATAACCAACATGAAGAAAAAAAAATTGTCGTTAAACACAATAAATTTGGTGGCTTTTTTGAGGAAAATTAAATAGGATTAAATTGAGGAATAAAGTACAAATTTTTTTATTTAGAGGGTTTTCTTGATGTTGATGTAGATAATATAGAGGATTAAGGAGTAGAGAGAAATTAAGAAGGAAAAAAAAAGATGCATGTATGTGTAGTATTCTTTTGTGTGCATTTGCAATTGTATATTTTAAAATTTTAATAAAGTTTATTTATACTAACAAAAAAATAATTAAGATTGGATCCCCTAAGTTTTAGGACACTGTAACATATCATTAAGTAC
The DNA here is from genome assembly GCA_026898435.1 of Prunella vulgaris. NCBI lineage: Eukaryota > Viridiplantae > Streptophyta > Magnoliopsida > Lamiales > Lamiaceae > Prunella > Prunella vulgaris. The sequence continues at coordinate 326,404 of JAPKLY010000040.1, forward strand.
ACTTGCTAATGAACGGGCCCGCATGCATGCATGCAAGTGTGGTATGCCGACGTTAGGTGCTCTGTGTACCACGCCATAAAGGAACTCGACTCCGATAAGTTATGGGTGTTGCAAATTACGAGGATGAGCCATGCATTAAAGGAGTGGATTGAAAATTTCATATAATTCAGGGGGGGTGAGTGCAATTACTACATGGCATGCGTGGGCCCAACTGTGGTAACTTGTAAATATTGGGATAAACACACGAATAATCAAACAACAAGATAGCTCGTCTACGCAGCGGAATGATCAATTATCTCTCTCTTGTGTGAATCTAGTAGGAAACAATACTAAGAATATAATGCACGATAAAGCAAGCAATCACCAAGCACAACACAAACGATTTTAACGTGGAAAACCTCCTCAACGTGAGGAGTAAAAACCACTGGACCGAAGTCCATCCAAATATTCACTATGAGCAAAAATCCAAGGTTACAATCTGCCCACAACAGATATTCAACTACAAGTGTATCAAGATAATCAATACTTGATAACTACAATGAGATTAGAAGGACCTCACCCAACAAACACCAACTGGAGGCTACTGTTCACAACACTCAGAACCTCCAAACCTGATCTCCACAGTCCAGAATCGACCCCTATGTGTCCTGAACGTGCTGTCCAATTTACAGCTCGATCCAACGGTTGGTTTGTGAGAAACGACCCTTTTCCCTTTGGTACGCAGAAGTGAATCGCCCAAAAATAGAACTTCTGTTCGCGGCCTATTCCCGTCAATATAGAGATTCAAATACGATCTCCACTGTTCAGAATGTAGACCCACAAGTTCCGAACGTGCTGACAAAATTTCAGCTCGATCCAACGGTTGAAACTCCGGATATTGCTTCTGTAAGATTTCTGCCCTTTTTGGATTCTCTCAAAAACGTGAATGGTACCCACTTTTTCTTATCTTCCCTCAATATCTTCTAGGGCAAGATAACACCAAGTGTTGGGCCTACTTGGGCTTTACAATATTATTGACTATTGGGCTCCTCCACATATTTGGAAACCCAACCCAACAAATCTCCCCCTTTCCGATTATGTGGAGAGACTAGCCATTCCGGCTATCACACGACACACCTCGAGCTTCTCCCTAGGCAATGCTTTGGTCATCATATCAGCACCATTGTCATTCTTGTGAATCTTTTCAATCTCAAGCAACTTATCATTGATGGCATCTCTCATCCAATGATATCTCACATGAATATGCTTCGATCTTGAATGAAACGCAGCATTCTTACTGAGATGGATAGCACTTTGACTATCACAAAATACTACGTACCTCTCTTGCTTCAGTCCAAGCTTCTCCATGAGTCTTTTGAACCATAACACCTATTTGCATGCTTCCGTTGCAGCGATGTACTCTGATTCTGTTGTGGAGAGTGCAACACACTTTTGCAATCTTGATTGCCATGACACAGCACCACCTACGAATGTCACTAGGTAGGCAGAAATGGACTTTCTGGTGTCCACATCTGATCCCATATCTGAGTCGGTGTAGCCAACTAACTCGGGTTTCCCACCTCCAAAGGCGAGTCTCAAACCAGATGTACCTCGTAGATATCTCATTATCCACTTCACGGCATTCCAATGCTCCTTTCCCGGATTAGACAAATAACGGCTAATAACTCCAATTGCATGAGCTATGTCTGGCCTCGTACACACCATTGAGTACATCAAGCTTCCCACGGCTGAAGCATATGGGACTCTTCTCATTTCTTCTTTCTCTTCATCTGTCGAAGGACTATGATGAGCACCAAGCTTAAAGTGAGTGGCAAGAGGAGAACTAACCACTTTAGCTTTGCTCATATTAAATCTATCAAGCACCTTTTCAATGTATTTCTCCTGTGACAAGTGCAGCTTCTTGTTTGCTTTGTCTCGGGTGATGCTAATACCAAGAATTTTCTTAACTGGCCCCAAATCCTTCATGACAAAGGATTTGCTCAACTGTTTCTTCAACCTGTCAATTCTTGAAACATTCTTGCCAACAATCAATATATCATCAACATAGAGCAACAATATGATAAAATCATCATCTGAGAACTTCTGAACAAACACACAATGATCAGAAATGGTTTTCTGGTAGCCTTGCTCCCCCATAACTAACTATAATTTCTCATACCACAATCTAGGTGCTTGCTTCAAACCGTAGAGACTTTTCTTTAGTTTGCACACATGGTCTTCTTTACCCTTCACCTTGAAACCTTCAGGTTGCACCATGTACATCTCTTTATCTAGCTCCCCATGAAGAAAAGCGGTTTTGACATCCATCTGCTCGATCTCCAAGTCAAGGTGATTTGTGATATTTTTGCATCATAATTGATGATAATTGTGCCCTCATTTGTGTTATTTGTGCTTGAATTCCTAAGAAATATAATCCTCTTTTGTCACTTGATCCGTTTTGGGAAAGAAATGTTTTGATGTAGGTTTTAGGTGTAAAAAAAAGAGGAAATTGCGAAGAAACGAGTAAATGGAGTCAAGCAATCGATCGGGATCCAAGTTTGAGTTGTGGAAGAAGTGTAAATCAAGTTCGGGTGTTGAAAAGAGTGAAAAAGGGCAAAAATCGTGAAGTGGCCGTGTGAAGGCAGGAGGCCGTGTGCGATTTTAACTGAGGCCATGTCATTGACACGTCCGTGTCACACTTAAACTGAGGCCGTGCAAGCTGTAAGTCGGAGGCCGTGTCACATAATTCGAAGCAAATGACACGGCCAGGAATTTAATTCACACGGCCGTGTCAAACTTGAACTGAGGCCGTGTCACATAATTCGAAGCAAATGACACGGCCAGAGGAAAAATTCACACGGCCGAGTCGTTTCTGTGCTGTGGCCGTGCAAGAGTAAAATCTGGGCAGAATTGCAATTTTTGGACATATCAAGGAGCAACTTGCAAAATCCATTTTTCCACTTAGTGCCCCACTATAAAAGCCTTCCAATTTCAGATTTTAAAGGGAGGAACCCTACCCTAAGAAGCACACTCTTTACTTTTTTTTTTGTAATATTTTTCTTAGTTTTGCTCCTAGAATTCAAGTGAAATTGTAGTTTTGATTACGAATTATCATCGGGCTTTATTATATTAACCTAGTCTCAGCTTCGTATCCGATTACTTTTGCATTTTGAGGAAGACCCATTGGAGGAATCATGGATTAATGTTGGTTTTAGCTAATCCTTGAAATTTCAACAATCTATTGTGTTGGTCCCGAAACGAGTTAAATCAGTGTATGGGGGGGGATACACTGATGTCAGATTTTTCTGAAAGACTCAGAAAAATGCTCTAACGCACTCAGTCAGGATTCCCTGAAGTACTCAGTATGCTGAAGGTCCACAGGGGCAGCAGGGACGGTTCAGTAATGAGTCAGATAAACTGAGTGTGAGTAATGTGCTCGGAAGCTCAGTAGAGATAACAAACCTACTGACTGCTCGGAAGCGAGTCAGTTGGACCACTATCTCAGTGAGCCAGAGTACGTGCGGAAAGTGAGCCCTTAGATTCTACTCGTTTTAGTTTCTAAAAACATTTTCTCTGAGTTGCTTATTAAATTGGTGGTTAAGGCTGAGTGCACAGTATTCAGATTCAGGATGATTGATTCAGTCCTGAGGTTAAAAACAATGCAGTATGTTCAGTTTAGTATGATGACAGTTATGATCATGAACAGAACAGTAAATCAGCACACAGGGGACTTTTTAACGTGGTTC
>JAPKLY010000040.1:350316-370079 GCA_026898435.1 Prunella vulgaris
AATCGGATACGAAGCTGAGACTAGGTTAATATAACAAAGCCCGATGACAATTCGTAATCACAAGGCTAGTTGCCAAACCAAGCATAAAACGAATGGAAGACATCTTAACAACCGGAGAGAAAATTTCTTCAAAATCAACTCCCGCTTTCTGGCTGAAACCTTTAACAACCAATCTAGCTTTGAATCGTGGCTTTGATGTGTATTCATCTTGCTTTATCCTGTACACCCACTTATTCTTCAAAGCATGTTTTCCCTTTGGTAGTTTCACCAGATCAAATGTGTCATTTTCATGCAAGGACTTCATCTCATCTTGCATTGCTTCCAACCATTCGTTCTTGTGTACTCCTTGAATTGCTTCTCCATAGCATTCAGGCTCTCCCTCATCAGTCAAGAGCACATATTGATCAGGAGGATACATCCTAGAATGTACATGAGCTCTGCTGGTTCTTCTAGGTGGCTCTTGAACCTCATGTTCTGGAACATTATGTGGTTGTGGCTGATCGGTATCCTCTTCATTATCGAAATCAGGCTGATCCTGATTCTCCTCTTCAGCTTCTACTTGACCTTGACCATGAGGAACAATTTCCATGTCAATCAAGTCATCACTCGGTGTAGAAACTGAGTTGTCCACTTTCTTGATATCTCTAATGGTTTGATCCTCAACAAACACAACATCTCGACTTCTGACAAGCTTCTTCTCCACGTGATCATAAAATCTGTAACCGAACTCATCTTGGCCATAACCAAGAAACACACACTGTCGAGTCTTCATGTCTAGCTTGGACCTTTCATCTTTGGGAATGTGCACAAATGCTTTACATCCAAAGACCCACAAATGATTATAGGAAATATCTTTTCCCGACCAAACTCTGTCTGGAACATCGAAATCTAAAGGAACACATGGAGAAAGATTTAAGACATGTACAACAGTAGTTAGAGCCTCACCCCAAAATGATGTAGACAATCCTGTTTCTGATAGCAGACATCTTACTCTCTCGACCAGTGTTCTGTTCATCCTTTCGGCAAGTCCATTCAACTGAGGAGTCTTTGGAGGAGTCTTTTGATGTCGGATACCTTGCTGCTTGCAATACTCATCAAAAGAACCAATGTATTCCCCTCCATTATTCGATCTGATGCATTTCAACTTCTTCCCAGTTTGCCTCTCAACTAAGGCATGAAACTGCTTGAATGCATCGAGCACCGTCTTTCTTGAGTGGTCATCTATAAAAGTCACAATATATAAAGCACCACCAAGATTTCTTGTTTTCATAGGACCACAAACATCAGAATAAATTAAATCGAGTATACCTGATGCTCTGGAAGGAGTCGAGGTCTTGAAAGCAACTCGGGTTTGCTTTCCTGCCAAACAGTGAGAGCACTTCTTCAGAGATGCATTCTTCAAGTCTGGAATGAGATTTCCCTTCTCTAAAATCTTCAATCCCTTCTCACTGATGTGGCTGAGTCTGCTATGCCACAACTCGATTATCCTTTCATTTTCAATTGCATTTATTGAGCGATCAAGTAACTTTCCTTGCATCAAGTACAATGAAGAATGTTTTTGGCCTCTAGCAACAACCAAAGAACCTCTTGTGAGCTTCCACTGACCATCAGAGAACAAATTGTAGAAACCTTCATCATCAAGTTTCCCAACAGATATCAAGTTTAACCGAAGCTCAGACACATGCTTCACATTTTTCAAGACTAGTGTAGCACCATTGCTAGTCTGCAAACATACATCTCCAACACCAATAGCTTTAGCTAAGCCATCATCACCTATCCTAATATTTCCATAGTCACCTGACATGTAGGATGTGAACATGTCTCTATGAGATGTGGTATGTATGGATGCACCACTGTCAACCACCCAACTACTCTCATGATATGCAAGATTAACAGCTTCGTAGTCATGAAAGATAAGAAAATCACTTGTTGCAGCAGACACTCTATCATCATCTTTTGCTTCTTCATTCTTCTTTTCTTTTCCTTTATCTTTCTTGTCATCTTGCTTGGGTTTTCTGCAATGCTTTGCTATGTGTCCTGTAGTGTGACAATTCCAACACTCAACCTTGCTATATCTGTTGGATTTGCTCCTGCCTTTTTGTTTGTCTTTTGGACCTCTACTTTTACTTCTCCCCCTCTTCTCTGTGACCAAAACCTCTGATTGCTGAAAAGGGCCCTGCGATTTTCTTCTCATTTCCTCATTCAAGATGCTGCCCTTAACCAATTCCATGGTAATGGTACCGTCGGGGGCCGAATTAGACAAAGATGTCCTGAATGTCTCCCATGAATCCGGCAATGTACCGAAAAGCCACAAACCCTGTACTTCATCTTCAAACTTGATGTTCATTCCCGATAATTGATTAATGATGCCTTGAAATGAATTCAAGTGATCAGTCATAGGAGTACCATCTTTGAATTTCAGATTCATCAACTGCTTGATTAGAAACAACTTATTGTTCCCCGTTTTTCTAGCATACAATTGCTCCAGCTTTTCCCACAGTGAACGTGCATTTGTTTCTCCACTAACATGATTCAACACATTATCATCCACCCACTGCCTGATATAACCACACACTTGACGATGCAATATATTCCATTGAGCATCTGTTTTATCATCAGGCTTGTTGGCTTCAAATACAGGTAGATAGTAATCTTTCACGTATAGAAGATCCTCCATCTTACCTTTCCACACATGATAATTTGAACCATTGAGATTCACCATTCTACTAGTATTGGTCTCCATATTCACCACAAGGCACAGAGCAAAGACCGTGCTCTGATACCACTTTATTGGGATAAACACACGAATAATCAAACAACAAGATAACTCGTCTACGCAGTGGAATGATCAATTATCCCTCTCTTGTGTGAATCTAGTAGGAAACAATACTAAGAATATAATGCACGATAAAACAAGCAATCACCAAGCACAACACAAACGATTTTAACGTGGAAAACCTCCTCAACGTGAGGAGTAAAAAAAACGGGACCGAAGTCCACCCAAAAATTCACTATGAGCAAAAATCCAAGGTTACAATCTGCCCACAACAGATATTCAACTACAAGTGTATCAAGATAATCAATACTTGATAACTACAATAAGATTAGAAGGACCTCACCCAACAAACACCAACTGGAGGCTACTGTTCACAACTCTCGGAACCTCCAAACCTGATCTCCACCGTCCAGAATCGACCCCTATTTTCCCTGAACATGCTGTCCAAATTACAGCTCGATCCAACGGTTGGTTTGTGAGAAACGACCCTTTTTCCTTTGGTACGCAGAAGTGAATCGCCAAAAAACATAACTTCTGTTAGCGGCCTATTCCCGTCAATATAGAGCTCCAAATACGATCTCCACCGTTCAGAATGTAGCCTCACAAGTTCTGAACGTGCTGACAAAATTTCAGCTCGATCCAACGGTTGAAACTCCGGATATTGCTTCTGCAAGATTTCTGCCCTTTTTGGATTCTCTCAAAAACGTGAATGGTACCCATTTTTTCTCTTACACTTTTTCTTATCTTCTAGGGCAAGATAACACCAAGTGTTGGGCCTACTTGGGCTTTACAATATTATTGACTATTGGGCTTCTCCACATATTTGGAAACCCAACCCAACAGTAAATACGTAAAACGAACATCCACCATTGATAATTACACCCGACATTGATAGCTTTTTTGTTAATAATTCGTACATCACACACTTTGATCCAAATTCGTACACCCCTTTAATACTTTGTCAAGATTGCAAAAGAAACCACCATTTGAGGCAAACAAAAAATGTATCAAAGAGTAAAATGGACATCACGTATTGCAAAAGAGGCGTGAGAAAACAAACTAGGAAAAGCATGTGAAAAAATCTAGAAACGACACAACAACGCAAAGTATTCGTTTGATAGTAATACTGTTTAATAAAAATAGTCGATACTGTTTAAAAATATATTTGAATTTTACCGTGAAATTGGTGTGTAAAAGACTTACTCAGTAGCTAATTTTGCTTGAGTTCTCATTTTAGTTACATATCTCTTTATTGGTTCTATAGAAATTATTTTTCAATCTTTGACCAAACAATTGTGGACATCTTTACTAATTTATTAATTTTCAATTCAAGATCAAAAGCTTGTTATGTGAATTTTGATGCACAATTCTTTTTCTTAGAGAGGCATGCTAAATCGAGATGCAAGAAAGAAATATAAACGTGAAAATATGAATACAGATTTATGTGGTTTATTAACGTGTGTTAGTTACGTCCATTAGTACAAAAGAGAATCTGTATTACTATGTTAATTTACAGAGTACATAATGTAAATAATATTAAAAATTATTTATTCATATATATATATATATATTAATTAATATATATAAAATTCTACACATAAATGGTGTGTTTGGTTTAGGGGACTAATTAGTCAATCCCCCAAACACGGGACTATTCCTGCCAAAACATACCAAACATACCCAAAGTGGATAAAGAGGGAGGAAGTTATTTAACCGTTTAGGAGTTAATATAATTAACTCCTTACTTACTTGATGTCAAAGGGAAATTAACGCATGAGAATAATAGAGAATAAGATTTTCTCTGAAACATTCCAAAGTCAAGTACAGTAAACAATTTCTTCAAATTGACTTCCAACTCAGATTAATTGACAAAGAAAATCAAACACATTTCGATCCTCACTTTACCAATTCGTGAATAATTATACACACACTATTCTGTGTATTGGATTTCGGAGTACGGAATGATTGAAATCTAAGGAAGGAACTGAATGAGAATACCAACAGACTAGTTATCATTTCCGCTGCATTTATTAACAGGTCAGTGACCCCTGTTCATGTTGGTCACAAATTGGGCATTTAATTCCAACACATAAGACTTAAATTTGAAACAAATTGGATTGTTTAGTAATTAACCCTCTCACAACTCAAATTGAGCTCAAACATAACATACACCGTAAAGATCGGAACATTATTTACGAGCCCGCGGATCAAGGTCACCCTCTGGATCCCTTGATCCACGACTAACTCTGCGCAGGAAATTCAAGGCATCCCAACAAACTAAGTAGTAGTATTTCGACTAGTTAATAAAAGAGCATTCTAGGATTAACAAAGCTCGCTAGCACCCTCAACCTCAAAAAAGAAAAAAATACACATACTTAAAGATGCTAATGGAATTATCAAACATTCATCTATTTGAAGATTTTTGAAGTCATTTCTTGTCTATTTTTTTGTGGTTGTTACATTTTATGTTGGCGCTGGAGAAATGTTGGTTGGGGCAGTGAAAGCTTTTTCGTCCTTTTTTTTTTTTTTTTTTTTTGACAAAGACGAAATATCACGTGGGTACCCTTTAGAAAAAAAAGAAAAAAATATAAAATAGTTCAACAAATTGATAAAAATTATATATTGGTCCCGTGCAAAAAAAAGATGCTTTCGTGCAAAACAAAAAGTATATACTGCCGTACAAAATTTTTAAATCAATTCGTAAATATAGTAATTTTTTTGAACCAATATGCAAGTGATTAAAAAAAAATACCCATGGAAATGTACAATTTAATATAGGTAAATTTGTTTTCGTGGAATTTGAACCCCAAACGTGTTCGCACACAAATGACTGAGATACCATGAATTCATCTTATCTAACCTGCAGACATAGGACAAAGACCTATAATTATTTTATGACATTATTTTGTTAAGAGAAGGTCAAATTGAATTTTTGAGCTCATTGAATTTATGAGATTTCAGTGCCCGGTGTGAAAAGGAGTAAGCTGATTTAAATGGTACTCCCTCCGTCCCAGAAGATATTGCGGTGTTTTTTGGGCACGGGGTTTAAGAAAAATGTATAAAAGGTACATTTTTATGAATATTATATGTGTGTTGTGAGAGTGGAGTTTAATAAATAGTTTCCACTTTTGGATATGCAAACTTTATGTGGGACGGACCAAAATAGAAAGTATGCAATGTCTTGTGGGACGGAGGGAGTATTTATTATACCAACATAATTTTAACACGTTTTTTATATGGATATTACACTAAAAAAAAAAAACTCATACTCACAAAAATTAATAATTTTTTTATATTTTATTATTAATTAATTTCTCACTCACATCACTTTTTCTTAATATGTATACAAGTCAATCTATGAAATATATCCTGAGATTGAGGAAGTACTTTTTTAATAAGTATTATAAGTGTATGTTTTCAAATTCATTTAAAAAGTGCAGAATTATTTTTCCTTAAAGTTGGTGAGATCCAACTTTTTAAATAAAAAAGTGATTATAAGTTATGACGTAAAATCAATTCATTTATACTAATTATTGCGAAAAGATATTTTAATATGCATGATGTTAGACTTAACCATGGTTAAAATGACATATTTTTCCCAATTATGGACATAATGCTAATATCATAAAGTGAAAATGTTCATATATAAAGTGTAGCATGTATAGCACCAGATGGCTGAAGAATAATAAACAATATATTCAGAAAATCGAGGTTCGTGAAGATCACAATTTCCTTAAAACAAATTATGCTCCTCACTCTAGGAGTTAGTGAATTACGGGACACTTGTTTCTCAAGATACAACGATTAAAGCAACGATATAGCACAATATTATGCTTAAAACGAATTGAAATATTGTTCGAAATATTACCGGAGTAGAAACAAAAAATAGCATAAATAAAGCTAAGGAATATGACAAATGCCAGAAAAATATCTGTATATTTTCCACTCAAACTTTATGTATTTCTTGTTGTTCGTGTTACTTGCAACACACCAGAATACTATTTATAGTATTAAAAAATGAATGTTGGAGCGTGGCCATAAAGAGTCGTAAAAAAACGTCTGAGTTACATGCGTTAACTCAAGATTTTAAAATTTAACGTGTGTTGTAACTATATAAATTAAATCACTCAACAACAATTTTCTTACAAGCTAAAGGTTGATTTCTTCTTATATACCCACTTACTCAACAACAATTTTTCAATGTGGGACAAATATTTTTAGTTTTTCCCTTCATTTCTTATTTTCCTTCTTTCCTATTTGTTACAGCAAATTTAAAATCTCAATTTCACATTTCATCCAAGATCGGAATTGGGCTAGTATTATAAAGAATCAAAACTCTCCTCAAGTAGCACATATTCCAACATAAAGTTCCTCGGGCTTGATAGGTTGGAGTCGGATCCCCTACAATTACAAGTTCCTCCATTTCCTCAATTTCATTCTATATGTCAAAAAATAGCCACGTTATATATTACTGCGTCCGTCCCACTATAAGTTGCTCGTTGCTTTTGGGCACACAGATTAAGGTAAATATAAAAAAGTATAAGTGATGTGATGGAAAAAGTGAAAAAGTATAAGTGATGTGATAGAAAAAGTGAAAAAGTATAAGTGATATGATGGAGAAAAGTGAAAAAATAATAAAAATAGTGTAAAAAATATTAAAAATAATAATAAAGAAGTGAATAGTAATTCAAAAAAGGTAAAAAAATAAATGAGCAACATATAGTGAAACGGGCGAAAATGGCAAAATGAGCAACTTATAGTGGGACGGAGGGAGTAATTAATTATTTTTAATTTATTTTCCTTTCAAATCCTAATCTTTAACTCAGTAAAAAAAGAGAATTCACCATCGATTTTAACGATGTGTTTCAAAGGTTCTTCAGATAACAATCCATGATTTTATTCCATAATTTTAGGTATATATTATTTACAATAAATATGTGAGAAAAAGGAATATTTTAAATCTATATATTTTTTTGATTTGATTTTCAGTATTTTGGGTGGTTTTACGCTCGAAAATATCGATTGAACTCAGCTGAAATATTCATAGTTTGTTGCAGAAAATTAGCTTTCTTCTTTCAGCAGTTTCTTCCTTCAATGTGCTCCTAGTAATTTTATTTTCATTTTGATATTGTTTGAAAATGGAGGATTTAATATTGTACAGAAAAACAGAGGGAAACTTCGGAAATAAACTGAGAAAGGAGGACAATAAATTGGTTTTTTATTTAAAAGGAATGTAAATTGAAGTAAATAATTAATATATGATATGACCATTTTTTTTTATCTTGGATTGAAATGGAGGGTGGATATTGAATGAAATGGAGGAAATCTAGTAACTTTTAAACGGAGGGGATCCAACACCAGATAGGTTTTGGTTTTAACTAACTGTTGCAGGTCACTTATTGGTTAAAGTTGTTGAAATTAATTTGTAAATTCAGAAATTTTTCATAATTGTGGTACAAGCATATAACTCTTCTGCTTCATGAGTCAGAAATTATATCACAAGTCATAATTCCAACAAACATGTGACACATATTTCCATATAGCAGCCAAATGTTATTATTAGTGCTATAAAAATAAGGTGGATTAGCTAGTTCACCTGGCCAATGGGTTCCTCACTTAAGTGAGTGGCCTTGTTCGATTTCCTTTGAAAATGAATTAAGGGAGATATAAAGTTGGTTTGAAGATATTGAAGATTTGACGAATTAACTTGTAACTATTAACATTTACGGATAAAAAAAAGTGCTACAAAGTTGGTCTTTTTTTTTAAAGAATATTCCACTTTTTAAATTGAAGTTCATCACGATAACTTTTAAATTTTAATATTTGCATTCTTTGATCGATTATGAAGGATATGCACCTTCTATTTCTTTAAATTATGAGTATTGTGCAACTATTATACAGTCCCGAAAACATAAAGTATGTTTTCGAAACATGAAAAAGAGATTTACGCATCATGGTTGTCTACTTGTATTAGGGAAATGTATGAATTAATTTTATGTTCTTCTAAAGTTAATTACATATAAAAATGAATTAATTTTACGTTGTTCTAAAATTAGAGTTACATATATAAGGTAAAAATCTGTCCTAAGTAGTTGAGCTTAGATTTATCCCAAGTCACAAACTGGACCGCAACTTCCCTCCTGAAATATTATAAGTATTAGTTTTGTATGCATTAGTTACACGGTGCAACTCAAGTTCATTTTTTAAAAGCTACACATGTTATTACTGAAAAGTGTATCTTTTATAGTGTAACTTTTCAGTAATAATTTGTGCAACTTTTCAGTAATAAATTGTATAACTTTTTAAAAATGAACTTGAGTTGCACCGTGTAACTGGTGCACAGAAGACTTGTTCATATTATAATTGTTGGGTCTCCTCATTTCTTCTCGTGATGGAGTTGGCAAACTCGGAGGATAACTCGGTCCACAAATAAAGAAGAATATTAGAAAACCATATATATAAATGAATTCATTTCATATTCTTCTCAGAGTTAGAATTTATAGAAGAAACAGAATTCTTGTTCTTTTTTCAGCTTTGGTTGATTCAAACGCTTTATTATTGAATGCTTATGATAACAAAAACAAGAATTCATTCCCAACAATAATTGTTTGCATTTAAGATATGTGTTGCCTGTCTTCACAAATTAGCTTAACCACAGGTCACTTTTCTAAATGAAATTGATTTATTAAAGAATTTCATCTCATCTACATACACGAAATTACAAAAAAATATGATATTAATTTATTTATATTTGTTCATGGAACAATTTATATTAGGAGTAGGTCTTTTGTGAACTCGAGTTCACATGAACTCGTATCACTTTTATGTATAATTACTCTCATTGTTACTCATGTATATTATTACTGTTATAAAAATATATTTAGTTTTTTAAACAGTGATAGTGTATGTGTATGACAGTGATAATAAATGTACATAACAATGATAATATATACACATGACAGTGATAATTGATATACACGAGTTCACGGTGAACTCGGGTTCATACAAGTTTTTGTCTTATATTAGGGCTAATTCTAGTGTAGCCCACGAGATAAATAACCATATATATGGATTGCCAAATTTATAGTCGAGGTAGAAAGTATTACGTACACCTTGCGTTGTTACGTACCGTTCACTATAATAATATTACTCCCTCCGTCTCAATTTCTCACAACTACTTTCACATTTATCTTAATTATTTGAACATATCAATGTTTCACAACCTCTGTTAAATTTGCACAAGTTGAATTTCACGTTTTTAAATAAAATAGGGTTTAGGGAGTGATATTTGAATAAATACGTGATGTGAAAGCAAATGAAGTAACGTGCAAATTTATGTAGAATATTCAAATAAAAATAACTTGCAAATTCATTTACTAGTAATACTTTACCCTAGTTGAGGGGTTGGGTTGGTCAATTTCAACTAAACTAGAGGCACTATGTTGGTCCACAGCTGTAGTAAATACTTGGGTTGTACACATCTATTAGATACCAAGAAAACATCATTGAAATTTACATCACAGACAGACATTGATAGCTCTTCATGAATAATCCGTACATCACACTTTGATCCAAATTTGTACACCACTTTAACAGTTTGTCAAGATTGCAAAAAAGAAACCACCAAATATTGAAAGAAACAATAAATCAAAAGAGTAAAAGGGACATCACATAATGCAAAAGAAGCATGAGAAAACAAACTAGCTAGGAAAAGCATGTGGAAATCAACAAACAACACAACCCATTGCAAGACTTAGTAGCTAATGTAGCTGGCTTCCGAAGCTGGCACGCTGCGCGACAACCGATGCAGCACGCTCGTTGGTGATGATGTGGACATCGAAGACCTCAACGCCTCAGCCAGGGGCCCACCCATCGGAGCCACCGGATTAGCCCCCCACATTGTCTCCCAATTCAACATAGGTTTCTCCCTTTCACTAATCCCATCTTGAGTACTACCCTCGTCCCCGTTTCCCGTTCCGAGCTTTAATGAGAAGTCCGAAACAGGGTTCCCGGGCATCGAGATGGACAAGTTGGTAGCCGAAGCCACGGAGTTGGCGCCATTGTCCGTCTCGGGAATAGGTTTAGGCCAATCATCAAAGAAATGTCGTGTTGTTCGGCCTGGGCCATCATTCCGGGCTTCAAACGGGCTCTTTGAGTCGATAATTGAGGTGGGAGGCCTACAAAAGGTTGAGAGGAAAAAGAGAGATTGATAAAAAGTAAAGTTGGTGAAGCATTAAGGAAGCTTTAGATAAGGGGCATAGAACAAGTGGTTGGGGATGATTCTGAGCACAACCAAGCTCATAAAAATATCAAAACATGGTCCTACCAAGAAGACAGTGGTGGGTACACCCACCCAATCAGGACACATCGAATCCAAAGAGAATTCAATTTTGAGGACCCCTCAATCTAACATCAAGAATGAAAAAGTTGTTGGAAAATATCAAACCAATCAATGGCTTAGATCACTGTATATCAAGATTTAGGGACTTTCTTCCTTTTGGGGAGCACGGATTTCACCTATAATGGCGCATATGACAAAACACTCTAGAAAAGTCCCACTAATTATAAAGCAGAGTTGAAAGCGATCTGTCTATTTAATGCACCTTAAACCAATCCTTAAATCCTGCTTTCATACCCCAAAATTCACATGAAATTCAATACAAGAGACTCTGAAATGGGGTACCAATTCACATGAAATTCGCAGGATGAAATGTAGATTAGCTGCGTTATGCTTTAACTAACACAAATTCTTGAGGACTGTAATGCTATATGGTAAACAGTATCACTTGATTCGATTATACAACTATCAAACTAATACTTTCTAATGAAACTAATACTGTTCAAAAATAGTTTTCAACGAAATAACGGAAATGCAAAGTATGCTTAGCCATAAATAGGTAAAAAAAATCACATAAACTTCAAGTAAATTTTTGCTATTTCTGCAAATTCGAAGCCTAATCGAGTAACATATATATCCGAACATGAATCTGTTTTTCAATTAATTTTCAAATACTGAATCAATGGAAGTTCTCTGTTCATTGCCAAGAACTAATTAGCTGCATACCTTGAATTGAGATGAAGAAGATCCGTAGAATGCGAAGGCACAGAAAGTGTGAAATGAGGGGAACCGCCGCCGCCGCCAGCAGCGGCAAATTGCCTGGCAATGGAGTGGGTAGTGTTACGGGGTTCACCGGGAGCGCCGCCGTAGGGTGAGGTGGTGGAAGTCGGGGTTTCCACAGGCTTTCTTGAACGGTTTTTCCCTCGGTGCATGTGGCGCTCGCAGTACTTCTGCCCCGCCACCACATCTCTGGCGCACCGCCACTTTTTCCCGTCGGTTCTCCGGCACCTCCCCGGCTCCGGATCCATCGCCGCCCTCCCCCAATACCCGGATTGCAACACTGATCCACCAGTACCAAAACTACTTATATACGCAAACAGAAGTCGTTGATTTTGAAACTAATTACAGATCTCAGTAATGCCAAATTTAAGAAGCTTTTTCCCCCAAAAAAATTCAAAATCTGAAACCTAAAACTCATTTGCACAACGATTTTAGAAACGATTAAGTTGAAATTGGAATGGGGTTGACTTACACGAAGGCTGGCAATGGGGGAAATAGTGGTAATAGGGAGAGTTTATGAAGCTTTTCTTCACAAGATGAAGAAGCTCAGGAGGAACATCAGCACCAGAAATCATATGCCTGAAGATCAAGGCCTGCAGCTCCAGCTCCTGCCATTGCGACAAGCTGAAATAGCTCCCCATCCCTGATAGAAAAAATGCACAAATTCAAAACCATGAAAATGAAACTTCGAGACTAAAAAACCCCAAAAACCTTTGTGAGGCACACTAATAGTGTGACCAACAGCAGTAATAGAGAGAGGAGAGAGAGAGAGAGAGAGAGTAGTGTACTGTTAATTTTGGAAGCAGAGGAGGGTGGTGCGGTTGAATGATCAGAAAAGAATGCTGACAGGTTGCTGTTGGGTTCAGAGGCAAACAAAGGGAGGGCAGAGGGGTGGTGGTGGAGTTTTGGCGAAGGAGGTGGTGGTCGTTGCTTGTTATCGTCTTGGTCTGACTCATGCCTCCATTGCTTCAGATTGAAGTCCATCGAGAAAAGCAGAAAAGAGTCAGTCAGAGAGGGAGAGAGAGAGAGGGGATTTTGTAGGATTGGAACTGTGGTAGCATGTTGTGATGAGAGAGAAAGCTGGTAAAAGGCATTTGCTTGCAGGCACTTCTCTATGGCTACTTTATAATTATGTTTTTCTTTCTTTTCTTTTTTTTGTATTTTATTTTATTTTATTTTTCTTGGAGGGGGTTGTACGTACGGTGGGATCTGAATCATCCATTGTGACTCTGACTGTTGGTCTGTTGCAATGTTTTTTATTTTAAAGAAAAAAATACTAATTTTCTTTAACAGTGATACAATAAAGTATAGTAGTTTTCCGTTCTAAATTGTATCCGTTGGTTTTGATATTTTAGACATAGATGACATCTTGTAGTTGTACTTCCTCCATTCATCCCAAAATAATTAATACGGCCTCTCTCCCATAAATATTGTTCTCTCTATTCCACTATAAGTTTTTTATTTTGCTATTTTCGTCTGTCTCATTGTATGTTGTTCATTTTTTTTTTACCTTTTTAGGAAAATACTATTTACTATTTTATTATTATTTTCAATACTTTTTACACAATTCTCATTACTTGTACACTTTTCTTCATCACATCACTTGTACTATATTAATACTTTTATACACCTCTTAATACTCGTGCCAAAAAAACATGAGCGACTTATAAAAGAACGGAGGGAGTAGTATTTTTTGACACATAATTTAAAAAAAATATATATATATATAATAAATATATTTTTATAAATATTATATACTCCCTACGTCCACGAAATTTATGCTCACATTTATGCACGTGGTTTAATGCAATATGTCGGAAGGTATTATGGGATATTGTGAGGTCCGTTTTGAGTAAATAAAATATTTATGGAAAGTACATATGATATACTTTTCATAAATATTCTCTTTATTCAAAACGGACCTCACAATATCTCGTAATACCCTCCGACATATTGCATTAAACCACGTGCAAAAATATGAGCATAAATTTCGTGGACGGAGGTAGTATGTATTATGAGAATTGAGTTTAATAAATAATTTTATTTTTAAGCATGTAATTTTTTTTGTGAGACGGATCAAAATTAAAATCATGTAATGTCTTCTGAAATCGGGAGAATACTATTACTGTGATTTTTTACGAGTTTTTAAAAAATTAAATTTATGAAATAAAAAAATAAAAGAAAATGTTGATTGATGGAGTAATATATATTGCAGAAAGTAATAATTTTATAATTTAGTTAAATTAAAACCGTGTTTGATTTTATATTATTTCCCGAGTGTATTTGAATTAGATTTGTCGTGGGAAGAATGATGATATGTATAGAGTAGTTCTTGAGTGCACTAAATTTTGGGTTAATTTTAATCTAATTTTGGCTTGACTAAAACCGATTAAAAACTCCTCTTTTCTTCTGCAAGAAATTTCAAATTCTTCATTGCCTACTTTCTTTTCTCATCTCCGCTTGTATCATCTTTCTCACCCTTCTGTCTTATTTACCCACCTCTTTAATCACTAATTATCCAGAATCCCTCAAAGCAACCAAAGATGGTCAATATTCGTCGTCAATCCACAGCGATTCCTGTGTTTCGAGGGTTCTGTCCCTACTATTCCAAATGAAGAATGACATCCCAGTGAGTTCCAGAAAATATGAGGTGGCTCAATGGTGTCAAAGGCGAGATTTAAATTTCTTCTCTAAGCAATGCCTTAGGATACCTCAATCACCCTTCCTTAACTCGAGAAACATTGAATGCAAGGCTGAAACAGAGTATCTACAGAGTTCGAAAAAGATTTTATCGCAGTAGGATAAACCGCACATTAATAAAGGATGGGAAAAACGAGAGAGGAAAACAATGGGATTGTAAAAATGGGATGAGTGGTCAGTGGAGTAGAGAGTGGAGCTAGTTGGAGAAGATGAGACTTTTATGTGGACTTTATGAGGGAGATGATCGTCTTCTCTTGATGGGTGGTCTTCATTGGAGCTCTGACACATTTTTTCACAACAATAACCTTTTTTTTTATGAGTAAATGTTAGTAGTTTTCACAACAATAACCTTTTATGTGGACTTTATGAGGGGAGCTCGCCAAGGAGCTCGCCCATACCCGAGAGACCAAGTTGAAGTCCACCACCACAGTACCCCGAGATGGCACAAGGCAATGGAGCTCGCAAAGAAGCTCGCCCAAGTCCGAAGTATGGACAGTAGCTATATAGGGAACTAGTAGTGATGTAGTAGGACGAAGCAATGTAACAGAAGCATAGTAGTGAGTAAAGACAAGTGTCAGCACCTAAAGCCAAGTAGGCTCACAAGGTGTCACCTCACAACATGCAAACCTATAAATAGGTCTCATGTACACATTTTCTCTCTGGAAGTTGATAATTTCAGCAACACTTTCTCTCTCTAACTCTCACCACTTTCTCTCTCTACATTACAAATCAAGAACACAATTTTATAGTTATTGTTTAGTGGTTTTTCAAGCTATAAACAGCCACTAAATTATTACATTAATGAAATCCATCAACACACTGAGCTCCGGATAGTCGTATTGATAGTGTCCGGTCTTTTTGCAGTGATAGCACATATCTGCATCACTAACACCCGGTTTATCAGTATATTTTTTACTTTTAGGTTCCCTTCGGCTCCCTGAGCTTCTCTTTTGTCCGGAGCTGGATCTTCTGGGATCATATTCATCTCTCCTTCTGAAGCCTCTTTCATCTCCCCGGCGCTCAGGCTCTTCACGCTCCCTCTTGGAATCTGAGCCCCTTCTCTCTTCCCTCCGGGGGCTTGACCTCCTGGGGCTAGGGTATTTTCTCTTGTCCCTGAAATCAGTATAAAACTTTTTATACCTGCCAAATCGCGAGTTCAGCTTTTCGAACCTCCGGGCCATCAAGCTATATTCCTCGGTAAGCTCGTCTATCCTCATCTCCTTCAGGGACCTAGATCCAGCCTCAGGCTCAGGAGTGGCTTTAAGAGCTAGGCTCTTTTCCTTTGTGTCTTCACCTCACTTGTATCCTCACTGACCTCATTCTTCTTCTTCTTCCTCTTATCGAGGTCGAATTCTAGAGCCTTCAGCTCAGAGAATAGATGAGTAGTAGAAACACTCGTGAGATCCTGAGTATTCTTCAGCATGATAACACATATATCCCATCTTTCAGGGAGACAGTTCAAGATTTTAGAAAAAACCTCCCTCTTGGGAACCTCCTTCCCAAGGGTTGCCAGCTCGTTCATCAACTTGATGAAGTGAGACTCCATCTGGTCTATCGACTCTCCCTCCAGCATCTTGAAACTCTCAAACTTCCTGATTGCTAAATCTCTCTTGTTTTCCTTGATCTTTTCAGATCCCTCACTCATCTCTGCCAAAGTGTTCCAAATCTCTTTGGCAGTCTTCTGATGCATCAGCCTTACTGAATCCTCGTAAGGAACAGTGTAGAGTATAATGTTCTTCGTAACATTATCTGGTCCGATTTGCTTAATCTGGTCAAATGCAAGCGCGGACCTCTCCACAGGCTCATCTTCTGGCTGAAGAACTGGAACACCTCCGGATACTAACCAGATGGTTGATCGGTTGGTCATGAACTTGATATGTCCTTCCTCGATCACCCTATACATCTGATCATGAATGGAGTAGAGATGGGCAAGAACTCTGATCTCCAATAATCATAGTTAGTAATGGAGAACTCAGGAAGATTGCCTTCAAGGCGCTTAGAAGAGGATGTCATGATATGCAATTTTCAGAAACAAGATCTAACTTAGGTAGACCACAAAAAGTTTCACCTCCTGAAACTGTTGGTACTCAAAATCAGTGGCCTTTTGAACCACCGCTCTGATACCACTTGTTGGTCTTAAAACGAGTATAATCAGTGTATAGGGGAATACACTAATGTCAGATTTTCTGAATTCTCAAAAAATGCACTTTCAATACTCAGTCAGGAAGATCCTGATGTGCTCACTGAACTGACAGTCTCAGGGACAGCAGGGACAAGTCAGTCAGGAACCAAATAGGCTGAGTATTAAGAACTGTGCTCTCGGAAGTTCAGTAGAGATAACCCACCTACTGACCGCTCAGAAAGCTCAGTTGGATAGTTATCTCAGTAAGCTAGAGTTACGTATGGAAGTGAGCCCTTAAGTTTCTACTCATTTTATGTCCTGATAAATGTTTTTCAGTTTTGTTTAGAAAATAGTTGATAAGGCTGGTGCACTGATTAATGCTCAAGAGAATTGGTTTCTCCTGAAGTTGTAAAACTTATGCTGAATGTTCAGTTTAATATGAATGACAGTTATGATCCTGAATAAGAAAATAAAGCAGCACTCAAGGGCGTTTTTAACGTGGTTCGGAGATAACCAACTCCTACGTCCACGGCCTAATTTAACAGGAAGCAATCCTCTCAATTGAGGATTGTGCTTGTTTTTAACGTGCCAAGGTGCATGAATAGCCTCCTTCCTCTCTTAGGAACTCGACCCCTGGGCGTTTTACAAGTCCCAGTACTTCCCACCAACCTTCTCACAAACTGAAGGGTTTGACTTTCTGGTTTCCAACTAAGGGTGATAGTCCTTGCAATCTAAACAATGTTAAGGATAAGGACTATCAATCTAAGCAAATACAGAATTTAGAATTCTACTACAACACTAGGAAAATTTAATTGCAGAGTGGTGTTTGTGGTTTGCTTTGAGCACTTGGATTCTGGAGATTTTCCATCGCTTGAAAATTTCTCGTTAGCCTTGAATGGGAGCAAGGCATTCTGTATTTATAGGAGAGATTCAAAAAGATCTGTTGGAGGAGATCTTTACAAATCTTTCTATGTTAGGTAGGTGCAGGAAGACATTATACTTAATTGACCTTTCCTAATGCTTAATAGGGAAATTCTCTAATCCGCCGCCTACAGTGTCTGAGAACATTAAATGCGGTACAAACTCCATACATACGTGTCACCGCCTCACTAGCTGCTTATACAAATGGCTAGTTCTTGATGCGACTTCATGCTTTCTCGTACATTTAAAACTCTGAGTCTCTCGTTATTTACTCAAAATAAATATTTGTCTCACTCAGAGCTGCTGACATTCCTTTCGTCCTCAAAAGCTAACATAAATGCTAACTCTCCATTACGTTTCTAACCTTTTCTATCATGACTTACAAGCAGTGATTTCAGAACCGGACCGGACCGGACCGGCCGGTTCAACCGATTGAACCAGGAACCGGTCCGGTTATACCTAAAACCTAATTTTATGGTCAAACCGCTTTGACCCGGTGTGAACTGGTAAAATCGGTCAAAACCGGATGAACCGGCACCCGGTTGATTCCATGGCAGATTTGCGGCTCTGATTCGAAGTTAGGAGAATAGGTGCGATTTCTGGTTTAGGCGCGACGGCGGCGTGGTCTCTTCGATGGCAGCTTCAATTTTAGGCTATGGTTGCCATTTCCGGCGTGGTATGCTCTGTTTTCGGTTGCAGAAGGCGGTTGTGTTTGATTCTTTGGCTGCTAGTTCGACGATGAGGAAAGCGGCTGTTGTGGCAGGGGATGGAGTTTCCGTCTTCGGCGAGATTTGAAATTCCATGAAATTGGTTGCTATCTCTCTACAATATTGCATTCAAGTGGGTTCTTCAAGAAATGAGTTGGTTGCAGAAATGGAACTGAAGGACACATTTTCTTCTTTTTCACTTTTTTATCACTAGGTCAAAGTTATATGGCCCACTCATTTTTAGATGATTCCAACCCTGCACACACAAATATCAAATTTTCTATTAATTTCAACTCACATGTGGGCTTCTTCATTTGGGCTGAAATAATAAGGAAAAAATTATTTATAAATTAACATAGAGAATATTAAAAAAATAGGTATAAATTATTTTAACGGTTGAACCGTGAACAGGTGCCTTGACCGGTTTGGTCACCGGTTCGGTTCTAAAAACACTGCTTACAAGTGTCAGTTAGAATGGTACTCAACCCAATTACTCAGGTTATATTCGCCCTTACTGAGTGAGTCCTGACCTGAGCATGCTTAGTGTACTAAGTGAAACATCATCAGTAGAAACTTCAGGATGACTTCTCTTCAGCTTTAGAAAGGTCTTCAGGTTCTTCAGGATCAGCTTCAGGTCAGTTATCTTCAGGACGAACTTAGTCCTTCAGGATTGGATGTCTTTCTGACCTCAGATCTTTAGGACGTCTCCATCAAACTTCAGCCTTCGGTGCGTTCCTCCTAAATTGAATACCTGTAAATAAAAGATCTATTCTAACCTGACTATCCTGAACAAGTATTTCAAGGCTTAAAAGATAACAATTGTTAGGACTCTTGTCACATTATTAAGCCAATTAGCCTAATTAAGTGTCATATCATATATGCAAGCCTATATATAGGTCAAATGTAACCAATTGTAAGAATTCCAACTCCTTAATATAAAATGTATCCTTACTTTTATTCTTCTCTCTACATTTTCCCTATTTCAAAGTTAAATACACTTGATCAAGATTATTGTTTAGAGAACTTCAACACATAATCAGCCACTAATTAACTCGGTTATCAAATTCTTCTAACAGAGTTATTGTGTGGTGTGTTTTAAAATAAACACTTAAGAAATCATTGTATATGTAACTCACCCTTTTTTGTATAAATATCATTAAAAAGTCGCATAATGGTTGCAAAAGATCACAGAAAAATCGCGCAGGGTCACACAGATTGGACATAGGCATTTAAAAAAAATTGGGTGGTATTTTAAAAATGCAACATCAAAAGTGGCATTAATTTTTGCCAAATTTTCCAACCAAATATAACTCTTTATAATTTTCCGCTACTCCTTTGTCTTTTATTCTAAGACTACATTTGGTAGGGTAGAAATGAGTTATATTATTAATTTTTATCTTACCTCAAAGTTATTTTGCA
>JAPKLY010000040.1:390079-419737 GCA_026898435.1 Prunella vulgaris
TTTCCTAAGTATAACTAGCCACATAAATCCTTCAATTATATAAATTGCTCAACAGCGAGATAAAACGGTTCAATGCAGCAAAGCATCCTGTAAGACGTTGAACTTTTCGAACCGAATCAGGAGGCTTCATATCAATTATGGCTTTGACTTTAGTTAGATTCACCTCAATTCCGCGCTGACTGACCAGATGTCCTAGGAACTTACCCGAATGGATCCAAAATTGCTTTTCTTCGGGTTCAGTTTCATGTTGTAGGCGCGGAGGATCTGGAATGTTTGAGAAAGGTGTTCAAGATGGTCTTCCTTTCTCAAACTTTTCACAACAATATCGTCCACGTAGACTTCGATTGAGCGGCCGATATGTTCGTTAAACATCTTCTTCACCAATCTCTGGTAGGTAGCTCCAGCGTTGATCAAACCAAATGGCATCCTATCCCAACAATAGAGATTTTTGTTGGTATAAAATGCAGTATGCTCCTGATCGTCAGGATGTAGTGCAATCTGGTGATACCCTGCGAAGGCATCCATGAAGGTCATGAGCTCATGCCCTGTAGTGTTATCAACCAGATGATCAATGTGGGGAAGTGGAAAGTTATCCTTCGGATAGGCATCATTCAGATCTGTAAAGTCGATACAGAGTCTCCATGTGCCGTTGGATTTACGAACAAGGACAGGGTTCGCAACCCATTGGGAGCACAAGGCTTCATTCAGATCTGTAAAGTCCGATGAAGAGTTCTAGATCTTCTTTATCTGGATAGGCCTGGATAGACGTTAACTCTTCCATCGGTGTGGGACATTTTCGCTTCTCTTTCCACCTCGGATCTAGAATAGGTCCGTCCACATTTAGTTCATCTTCAATCTCCATCGGTTCACCTTCGAGCCTAGGTTCGAAATCTTGGATGAGTGGACATTCATCTGGGTGTACGCCTCTGAGATGCCCCTCAGGCTCTAATTTCCCTAGAACTCGTACAACATGATTGGGTGCACTCTCTAGTACGGGAACTGGGTTATCAACCTTCATTGGTTTCGCTTCCGCTTGGGAAGCACTCAATGCCTCTGGTTCCAGTTCAGCGTGTGGGGAGGACTTTCAATCACGTGTACATAGGTGACCGATGGCGCATTCTGAAGTAAACATTCACGAGCTTTCTTTTGGTCGCCCTTTATTGTGCCAGCTCTGTTTGGTGTCGGGAATTTGATACAATAGTAGTAAGTCGAACAGGCAGCCTTGAATTCATGTAAAAAAGGTCGGCCGAGGAACCCATTATAGGAGGATGGCTCGTCTACAACGAGAAAATCTACTTGCCTCGTCATCCTCCTATTGGGATCGTCGATCGATACAAGTTCAACAGATAGACGTATAGTTCCTAGGGGAATAGTGACAGCGTCTCTGAATCCTATAATCCTGTGATTACAATTTTCAATGTAGGATTCGTAGTCCCCTATCTGGTCTAGAGTACTCTTGAACAGGATATTCGTATATGCTCCAGTGTCGACCAGCAGTCTGTGAACTCGTGCATTCATGATGTTCGCGCTGATGACCAAGGAATCATTGTGTGGGGTCATGATTCCTTCCAAGTCCTTCTGTGAAAAAGTCAGCTCTGCAGTGGGCTTGGTAGAGGGTCCTGCCTCGGTTTCCTTTATTTGGTCGATAGCGCGTAACTCTGTTTTCTTCTGCCTCTTCGATGAAGGTGGCCTCCCGTCTCTACATCCGCCGGCTCGGCCAACCTCGGGCTCCAAAACAAAAACATCCCGCACTGGACCTGGCGGGGGAGTAGGGCTTGCTGTTCCTGTCGGCGTCTCAGTCCGGCTCCTTCCTCGTTCTCGTTCTCGTTCTCGCTGTCTTCTCCATTCGCCTTTCGATCGGGCACACGCGGTCTTTTTCCAGGGGCTCGCTTTACAAACTCTGCCAACTTACCATCCTCATAAAACCTCCACAATTGCCTCAAGAGATCCTGACATTCACTAGTGAAATGTCCCGTTGCCTGATGATAGGCACAATATTTATTTTTGTTTGTTCTCCACGGATCCACCTTGAGCTTTCTCGCCGGCTGCAATTCTCCGGTTCTCTTGACCGCGTTGAAAAGCTGGTCAATGGACACCGTCATAACTTGGTTCAGTCTTTCCGCCAACTCGGTTGCCTCAAATGATTTCAAATTCCTGGGGGTTCAGTACTTTCCCCCACTCCTCTTGACTGGGGTTGTTGCCTTCGGTGCTTCCTTAACTTCTCCTATGGATTTCTTCAATGCCTCTTGCATGGCCACGTATATCCCGGCCTTGTTCCGAAACTCCGCATAAGTTGTCGGACACGCAAGCTGCATTTCTTTCCATAAATCTGATCCTTTCTTCAAACCCGACATTGCGGTGATCACCTTGGTATCTTCGCTAACTGGCTCTTCCTCTAACAAAATCTTATCGAACTGTTCGAGGAATTGCTGATCGGATTCCTCCGATTCCTGGGCAAGATTCGCCACTCGATGCTTCTGGGTGAAACAGGACGCTGCTCCAGAAAAATGTAACAAAAACTCAGCTCAATTGCATGAAAGATGTAATCGATGCAGGAGGCATCGCGGTGAACCATCGTTGTGCATGATCTCCAAGTGTAAGAGGAAAGTTCCTACACTGGGTCGCATCAGACGCTCCCATAAAAATCATGTAATCTGTAAACTTGGACACGTGCACCTTCGGGTCTGACGTTTCTTCATACAGATTAGAGGTCGGGAATTGGATCTTCGGTTGAACAGGTGCCGAAAGTATTGCTGTTGATAGGGGTGAAACTGGGATCTGTATTGCCGAGCTGCCTTCTGGGCGTAACGAGACTTTGACCTGAAGGTCTTCGATGACCTTTTTCATTGATCGTAAGATTTCATCCGAAGCCTCTGCACCTCGACGAGGTGGCCGTTCCTCTCGCTCTAGGCGAGGGGAGCCGGACACTCGGTCACTCGGGTGTAACCTCGCTGGAATCATACTTGCCTTGTGTATGCCCTCAGGACCGAGTCTCTCCACTGCCGGCCAACGTAATCTTTCACGGACTATTTGCTGCCTTCCTTGATCTACCTCTGGTACTCGGCTGGGTCTCCTTTGGTCTACTTCTGGAGCTCTACTAGGGGGTCGATAGGCCGTCACAGGCTGGCCCTGCGACCTGTACTCCCGTCGTTCAACAGGTCTGCTTTGTGGAGTTCCATGACTGGACTCATCCATCATGCTCCGTGCTCTAGCTCCTTGTGGGCCTAACCGGTCTGCCATCTTCGGCCCTAATCGATCAGTCACCTTCTATTTTCCTCGCTCTTCATGCCTTCTTCTTTGTTCGCTGTCAGCCTCGGTCTCTGGTGGACGCTGATCGACCCGTTGAGGAACGAGCCTCTGATAAGGTTGAGTGCTAGAGGGACCGGTTGCACCTTGCTGCTGCTCTTTCAGTACTGTACAGAGAGCCGTCACACGTGATATGTCTTCAGGGTTCTGCAAGAACGGGAGCAGTTCAGATAACCCCTGCATATAGTTCTGTCCCACTTGAGCAGCTGGAACTCCAGTTGGTTCAGCTTGTTGTCGATTTCCGGCAACACCCTGAATTGCCGTTGAATGTTCAGGTTCTGGGATTCTCTGATTTGGCTGATCGTTATTCCTCCCATGGGATGCCATCCTTGGTTGTGAAATTTCCCTCGACATTTTGCGTAATGTCAGCTCCTTTCCACAAAGCAGGTTAAGTTGTTGTGCTGTTGAATCACCAAACGGGCGAACAGCTGAAAACAGGCGAGCAGCAGTTCAGGCGAGCAGCTGAGTTGCACAGGTGGAAAAACAGGTGACCAGGTGAGCTGGTGGTCAAACAGGCGACCAGGTGGGTTTTCTTCAAGCCTTCAAGCGAACAGCTTGTGCTCCTTCCAACCTTGAAGCGAGCAGGTGTGTTCCTTCAAGTATTCAAGCGAGCAGCTTGTGTATCTTCAGGCGAGCAGGTGGCAAATCTTCATCCAGAATCCAAATTTTGTAGTTTCCAGTCCAATATCCCACAAATTCCAGCAACCGGAGGTTCGAGACCCTTCTTCTAGCGCCAAATTGTTAATGAAATCTCCGCAACGGAAGCATTTATATGGCTTTTAGGTGCGATTTCACTAGCAATCGATCAAAATCAGATTATTGGAACTGTAAAGTGTTTGATTACGTGAAGATTTCGGCAGAGCTTCGCTGAGGCTAAGAAAACTTGTATTAAAATGAAATTTGGGAGCCTATTTATAGGCAAATACATAAGCAGGTGGTGGCATAAGCTTTGCCACGCTTCGTCTGAAGCTTACACGTGTTTCTAACCGCTTAAACAAGATAATTACAACGGAAAATTGGGTAAAAATGATGAAAATGGGATTCTGGTGATCTTCTTGAAAACAGGCGAGCAGCAGTTCATTCCTGGCGACCAGCTCTTTGGGCGAGCAGGTGAGCTGCTCGCCCATTATGAGAATTACAACACCTGCTCGCCTATTATGAGCAAATAGGCGAGCAGGTGAGCTAGGCAGGTGGTTGGGCGAGCAGGTGAGCTGCTCGCCCATTCCTCTTTTGCACTGCTGCTCGGCCATTTCTCGCTTGTTTGACGATTCTTCTTTTCTCGCATTGAACTTCTTTAACTTTGCCCACAATCATCATGTTTGATTAGTTGTTTTGGGACACGTCATCCGGTATTCCACTGATTACTTCCTTAATCATCTGGATTAGATTATCACATCAACATGAATGACTTAGTAATTTTTGTTCTTCTCTCTCTACATATTACATTATAACAAGTGAGATTATTTTTCTCTCTCTATATATTACACCATTACTTTTGGTATGTTTGGTTCGCAAGACAAAAGTATATATCCTTAAAAAAATATGCATGTTTTTGACGGATTGATACTTTTATTTTGCGAACCAAACATACCCTTAGTACTAAATTTTATGTAACTTTTCTTATTCATTATACGAAATAATATTAAATGAATTTTAAATACAAAATTTATAACCTTAACTGTGGCTATTAATGGGCTGACTCCGGCGACAATTGTGAAGCTTGGGAGCGATTCAAAGCCGGCTGTTGCGGAGATGGGAGTTGTGGTGTTGAGAGAAACTGGCCACGTCCTCTTTTTCACTTACTTGGCCAAAGAAATTAATTTGGGCAGATTCTCTTTTTCGAAAAATTGCTTGCCTTGATCCTGAAACATTGTGCTTCTATTAATAAAATAGATAAAAATATTTTAATTGGGAGGAGATTCATTTGACCCCTCTGTTCAGACCGACATGAAACATTAAAGTACTATAAAAATACTATAGTACTATAAAAATACACTAAAATACTATCATATTTCGTCGAAAAAAATATCGATTGAAATATTTACAAAATTTTACAACAGTAATAAAATGGTCAAAATGGTATAAAGTAAATTTTCTTTTGTCGAAATTTGTATATTTGTTGTGCAAAGAAATGGTATAAAGAAGATTAAAGAAATGAATTTTCAAATTTCAGATAAAATAAATGTAACAAAAGTAACTAAAAAATGGGAAAGTAAACATCCTATCAAACAGTGTTAGAACAATCAATATAGCAAGATTTGGGGTAATTGCCCCTGTTTAAAAGCAAGGGTGCAAATGACGCTTGGCGGTCGTCGGGCGGTCAAGGCCGCCTTGGCGGTGCCGAGATTTTTCTATTTTTTTAAAATTTTGTATTAGTATTATTTTTTTAAAAATTTATATTAATAAAAATATACATTATAGATAAATTATAAATTAAAAATATAATTAATAACTATCTCAAAATATAAAAAGTCAATAAAATGTTAAAAACTAATACGAAGTAAATTATTTTTTAATTTTTAATTTTAGTTCTAACTTTTAAGTTGAAATAAAAATTAAAAAAGAAGAGTAATGGTTATTTAGGCGGTGACAAGATGGTCTCGGCAGTGCCAAATGTGTTGGCGAATTTTTCTCGATGATTTGATCTTGGCGTCGGCGACCGTCATTTACATCTATGTTTATAAATAAGAGAAATTCAAGTATTAAATTGTGTTTAGACTCTTAGAAAAGTACTCCATCCATGAAATGTAGTATTTTTTAAATAAAGTAGTGATATATGAGTAAATATGTGTATAATTTTATGATTCTGCACGTAAATCGATATTTCTTTTTTTAGTGGAGTACAAATTAATTAATTTTGGATAAATCAAAATAAAAAAATATGTAAATTGATCTGGGACGATGATAGTAACATTTTGTAATCCCCAATAAACAATTCTCAGGTTTTTGTTCGTTTGCGAAGATATTGTTAAAATACTCATTACTTATTAACTAAAATAAATAAGGAAAAATCACAAAATGGTTCATAAAATTGACAAAAATTACAAATTGATTCTGTGCAGAAAAAAAATATGCTTTTGTGCAAGAAAAAATTACACTTCTAAGCAGATATTGTGAACCAATTTGTAAATATAGTCATTTTTTTGAACCAATACGTAAGTTACCCAATAAATAATTACATCCTTCCCATGAAAGTTCACATTTCTCTTTTTAATTTGGTTAGTCACGGATAACTATTTATATTCTTCAAAATAAAAAATAAAAAAATTATTCTTATAATATTTACAAATTCATATTAAATATTATTATTTGTGTTTATCCTGTGGACCTCCGATTTATGGGATGACAGAGTAATCATAATTAATGTCATTAATTATAATTAAACAAAAATATTGAATCATGTGTTTCAGGCACACAGTAACTGACCAGTGGGCAAAACTCAGAGCACTTGAGAAAAAGACACTCAGACAAGACAGTTTATATATTTTATTTTAATTTACTTTTAAAAAAAATAGAACACATAATTTTAAAAAAAATGAGTATTTAAATGTGAAATTAAATAATGAAATATAAAAATTATATTTTATTAACTTTTGTGAATATAAATTTTTTTTTAGGTGTGAATAAAGAATTGAGATATTTTAAAATAAAAAGTGTGAAAATTATTTTGTAACTGAGGGATTATTATTTATATGTATATATTATCATTAATAAAAATATATTTAATTTTTAATAGTAATAATATATATACATAACAGTAATAATAAATATTCATAATAAAAATAATATATAAACTAACTCTATTCCACTATATATTTTTTATTTTGTCATTTTCGTTCGTCACATTATATGTTTCTCATTGGTTTTTTTATCTTTTTTAAAAATTATTATTCACTTTATTATTATTATTATCAGACCTTTTAAAATCTTTTTATCATATCACTTATATTTTTTTATCTTAATATTTATATCCAAAACTAATAAAAATTATATATTAAAATAAAAAGAATACTCCCTGAGTTCTATTTTTTTTTTTACATTTT
The DNA here is from genome assembly GCA_026898435.1 of Prunella vulgaris. NCBI lineage: Eukaryota > Viridiplantae > Streptophyta > Magnoliopsida > Lamiales > Lamiaceae > Prunella > Prunella vulgaris. The sequence goes on from JAPKLY010000040.1 coordinate 397,429, forward strand.
TTATTTTTGGATGTTTCAATTTTTTTTCACTCCTTAAAAAAAAATTACACTCGTAAAATTAATAAAATACTTTTTTATATTTTATTATTTAATTTCATATTCACGTATATTTTTTTTAAATTTATGTGTTCAGATATTTTGAAAAAAAAAATCCAAAAGACATGTAACACATGCAAATTTTTGTTTTATAAAAAATATAAAATCAAAAGAGGAAAAGGCATAATAGGTGTGGGGGTGTGGCCTGCAGCCTGTCTGTACAGCTTTGGGAATAGGATTTCTAGGGTACTCAAAAATCTTGTATTTTATCACTTATTACTTATTATTTTCAAATTACATCATCATTTATTTAAAGGATTAAAGATTTATAAGTTAAATAATTTTGCTTCGTTCTGAATTTGATTTTTAGATTAAATATTTTAATTTTGGTTATTTATAAATTTATAATATTTTTACACAATTTTTCTCTCTAAATTCAAATTTTCACATACAATTTCTCTCTATACTCTCACTACTCTCTCTCTCTAAAACAATATCAAGAACACAATTTAATTATTATTTAATAGAATCAGTAGATAAATCAACCGCACTAAATCATCCTTAAGAAAATCTACCAACATAGGACAAAAACAACTTTAATCCATTATTAAAATTGTGGATGTCAAGAAAATAATATTCTTAATTAACATGGAACTCTAATTAGGATTTTTTAATATTATTAAAAGAAAATTACAAAATAGTTCATAAATTAACAATAATTATAAATTGATTTTGTGTAAAAAAAATAATAAAATTATACTTCTGTATAAATATTGTAAACTAATTTGTAAATATAGTATTTTTTTGAATTAAATATGTAAATGTCCTTATTTTTATAAAACATCTGTATCTTTTAATTTAATCTTATGTCTAATTTATATATATTTGATAAAATTGCATGCATTTTCAATTTTGTTTATAACTAAAATACACTTGTTTCGAGTTTATATATATATATATATATATATATATATATATTTAAGAACACTAACAGAATAAATAATTTCATTAATAAGATTTGTTTCCTTTCTTCTTTTATTAGTTCGTCTAATAAAAAATTTCATATCCCAAAATTAAAATATTTTTTAAAAATTTTACCCTTAAAATTTTTCATTTTACAATTTTCACCAATTTTTAATTTAGTGAACAGTAATTTGATTCCTCAAATATTAAATAATCTTCGTTCCTTAATTTTTGTACGGGATGACGTTGTATCAAACAATTTTCGTTCATAGTTTTTTTCGATACCATTAAAAAATTATTTTTTTAATGACAGTTTATAATGCGGGATTCTAAAGTTATAAATCTTTCGTTACAAAATTATACTCCCTCCGTCCATGAAAATTAGTCTATATTTTTTACACGTGGTTTAATGCAATATGTTGGAGGATATTATGGGTATTGTGAGATCCGTTCACAAATTTAAAAATTGTGTATGAAAAGTATGCATATAGCATTTTCATATACAATTTTTAAATTTGTGAACGGACTTCACAATACCCTATAATACCCTCCGACATATTGCATTAAACCACGTGCAAAAAAGGTAGACTAATTTTCATGGACGGAGGGAGTAATTTTTACTGACTCATTTTATAATTAAGGGTAGTTTACATATTTGTTAAAAAATCACTATATTTACAAATTGGTTCATAATATTTGCACGAAAGCGTGTTTTTTTTTTTTTTTGCACAGAAGTGTTTTTTTTTTCTTGCACGGAACCAATACATAATTTGTGTAAATTTGTTGAACCATTTTGTACTAAAAACATAATAATAACATGATTTTTTTCATTAATTAACACTCAAATTTTTAAAGTATATAACCTATGTTTTAAAAACATCTCTTAAGTGAAATGAAGGAGTATTTAAAATATTTGTTTAGGTGGGTATTACTGAGTTTATAAGCTAATTAAAATAATTTATAAACTATGTAGGAATTTATAAACATTATTAAAGTATTTAATAAAATAAGATGTTTAATAATTTACTAGATAAGTTCCAAATAATTTATAAAATGTGAAAAATTGTTAAAATATTCTAACTTATTTTTTCCATTCCCAACCATCCATACTACATGTGGACTCGCTACCCCTCCAACGCCTATACTTCCCCATAAAAAAATTTAAAAAAACTATTTTTACATTAAAATTAAAATTTTAAAAGAATATATAATTATAAAATCCAAGATTAAATTGAAACTTGAGAAAAATGTGGTGATTTATATATATAATTAATCCAAAAGTAATTAAATACGTCTATGCTAGCATGACAAATATTCTCAAGCTTCGATGAGACATGTCATCAATTATCGACCGGAGATGAAAAATATGTATTAGATCGAGATTTTTAATAATAATCATAAATCTCAATAATAAATCAAAAGTTGAAAAAAATGTAGTGTATTTATATAGAATTAACCCAAAATTATATTAGCCAAAACTTTAACAACTTATAAGCTATTAAAAAAATATTTTATAAGCTCTTAAAGCAAGATATTAGAACTCATAAAATATTTAAATAAGTTTAGTCAAACACCCTCTAAGTAAAATATTCGATTTGATATATTCATAAATTGTATTTACTTTGGTGACTTATCTTTATTTGCGGTTTATTTTGTTTGTTCATTTTTCCGAGTTATTCTTCTGACTCGGCTTAAATTTTTCTTATTCTCCGAAATTAAACTCACCCTCATGGCCGATTTAAATAAATTCAACTATTGTTCATAATTTTAAATTATACTTTTATCCTCAATAATAATACTCCTATTTAGTGGACAACCAGGTGGGTTAGCTCACCTGACCACCGGGCTCCTCACTTGAGTGAATGACCCGAGTTCGATTTCCTCTGGAACAAATTAGGAGGGAGATAAAGGTTGGCTTGGAGATATTCTTGGTGTGTTTGGAGACTTAGTGTACTAACTACTAACAACTAACATTACCGATAATAAAAATACTAAAGTGGACAAATAAATTAATGAAATGTATATGACTGTTTTTAAAAAAAATTATGTAGTACAAAATAAATTAAATATTACTGTTTTAATCATTTTCACATTAAAGTAAACAAATAATTAGGTTTAAATTACTTCCTACATCCCACTATAACTTGCTTATTTTACCAATTTCGTCTGTTCCACTGTATGTTGCTCATGTACCTTGTTACCTTTTTTGGAAATTATTATTCAATTCTTTATTATTATTTTCAATACTTTTATACTATTCACATTACTTTTTCACTTTTCTCCATCACAACACATGTACTATATCAATATTTTTATATCCTTCTTAATATTAGTGTCCAAAAATTATGAGCAACTTATAAGAGAACGGTGGAAGTAATATATTCTATTAAATTAATAATCTATATACTTTTCAAATTTTGTAAAGTAAATGCGGCCATAGTGTTTTTATATTCATATATCCACTTCATATTTTCTTATACTATCGATACATTCAAAAAATAATTATATTATCATGGACAACTACAACCTCTGTCATGTAGGAATTTGCACCCTACGGGACGACACATTTTTTAAGTAAAATATATTTTATATATAAAGTAGTAATATATGGATAAATATTGTGTATAAATGGATTAGTCTTGTATGCACCAACTACATGGTGCAACTCAAGTTCATTTTTTAATAGTTACACAAAAGCGTATTGTGTATAAATTACACATGTTATTACTGAAAAGCGTATATTTTATAGTGTAATTTTTCAGTAATAATTTGTGCAACTTTTCAGTAATAAATTGTGTAATTTTTTAAAATTGAACTTGAGTTACACCGTGTAACTGGTGCACATGAGATTTACTCTATATAAATTTATGAGTGTGCATGTAAATTAATTTTTTTCAATAGTGCGTAAATTTATATGAAATGTCTAAATAAAAAAATTGTACAAATTTATGTAGGACTGAAAAAAAATATTTTAAAGTGCTTAATTAAGTCAAAATGACCTAAAATTGAGTAATTGGCCGGTACAGTGAAAATGCCATTTTGTTAGAGTAGCTTCAGTACAAGTCAAAATAAATAAATCAACAATTATATATCATCATAACGTTGAGATGAAAAAAGAAAAGAAAAGAGCTGACAGTGGTAAATTCCATTTCAGAATTTGTCCCTCTCTCTCTCTCTCTCTCTCTCTCTCAAATATATTCATCAGCTCACCTGAGATCAGAATTTAGTCAATTTCCGAATAATGAAAAAAAATCACAACATAATGTCATTCAGGAAACACACTGGCCAAAGTTTTGTAGGACAACTCAATGTCAGTGTTGATTTATATATGGAATCTAATTCAATTTCATAGGGGAAGTTGAGGTTATGACAATTTAATTTAATTATATACCCAAAAAAAAAATTAAACTCCCAAACATGAACACACAAATAAAAAAAAAAAAATGTGAGTGTGAAATTAATTAATAAAATAAAAAACATATACTTTATTGACTTTTGTGAGTGTAAATTATTTCATTTTTAAGATAAAAAAAAAGAGTTGGGACATCTCAAAATAGAAATTGTGGAAAAAAAAATTGAGACAGAGGGAGTATAAATGTTGCACAAAACCAGAGGTACATGCATACTATATACTTGAAATTTAATATTTAACTTTGACCAATCTCAAATTTAAATATTTATGGGCCAAATCTAAATTTAAAATCGCAAGTCTAATTTAAAATGTAAGAGACAGATCATATTTTAACCATCATTTTCTCTTTCATTTCAATGCAAACAGTTGTCACTTGAACTTCTCACACATTTTTTTCAATTATGCCAGTTATGTATGTCATTCAAAGACTTCTTGATTTTCGCTTTCGATTTGAAGTTGCATTTTTTATCAAGTTATTTGTTGTTGTTAACTATTTTCTAAGGCATATACGTTTATAGTATTCGATTTTTGCATTTTTATGTTTAAAGTAGTCGATTTATTGCATGCTGTATAATTTGTGATTTTTTGTATTTTTAGGTTGTAGATCATTAAAATGGTGAAGTGGAAAGATACCGTTCCTAGAGGAAGCGATCCTAGGGCGAAGGATGTTCATTCGAGTAAAAGAGCTCGAAAATATTTTGTTGATAATGTGAAGGATTCTCCGATTGATGCAGAAAATGTCTATGAGGATATTGTTCCTTACGTTGGTGAGCATGTTCAAGATGATCTTGTTCAAGATACAGAGAGGAAGGAAGATGATGTAGAGAGGAAATGAGATGATACAACTGTTGTTGTTAAGAAGGAGAAGAGTAAATATAGCCTTGCTCTTTCTACCAATGCTAAACATCTACAGGAAAATGCCAAAACTAGGTACACTATTATCATTATTTTGTTGTATATTGTTGACTTGTTTTTAGGGGTATTGTTTATTTGGTCTTCGGTGTTAATAAATTACTCTTGAGGTATTAGTGAATTTCTCCTCTTTGGGTATTATGTAATTTCTCTTGATATATTACTAATTTGCTTTTGGGGTATTTTCAGTTGCTCTTTGGGTATAAATTTGTTGCACTTCAGGTATTACTAGTTTACTCTTTGGGTATTACTTATACACATAATCTCTGGGCATTGATATTAGGTTGAACCAGTTTCTCTACACGATTATATGAGATCTGTAAATTTTTTGTTGGGCTGAATAGGCCAAAATTAAGATTAAAGCCTAATTTTGGGTGCATGGGTGCTATTTGATGCACCCAAGACACACTCTAAATGTTATAAGATTAATTTCTAACTCATACATTTATAACGTTCTATTTTCAAATTATACATTTATTTTTTCATATTTTTATTTGATACATTTTTGGGCCCACACATAGTTTTTTTAAACTCTGCCCTCTTTATCCCAATCAATATCTGCAGAATGCAGTCTACAGTCTTCAGTCTTTTTTTAATTTTATTTATTTTAAATATTTGATGTTGTTTTTTATTGGTCAGTCACAAATTAGTATAAAAATAATGCACTATTTTTAAATTGATACAATATACACAAAAATAACTCTATTATTCAACTTATGTTTACACTATTATGCAAAACATTTGTACCTATTTGAAAATAGTGCATTACTTTTGTACCAATATGTGATTATTTCTTTTTTAATTTTTTAATCCAACTCATATATGCATACTTCTTTCTTTTAATTTTTATTTTTAATTTAAAAATGATTTTTTTATAATTTTTTATTGATTTCTAACTGTAAATTCGAATCAATAAAAAATTAAGGGCCAGTCACAAGTTGGTACAAAAATAATGCACTATTTTCAAATAGATGTTATGTGTAAAAAAAATAACTCTATTATTCAACTTATGTTTACACTATTGTGCAAAAAATTTATACCTATTTGAAAATAGTGCATTATTTTTGTATCAATTTGTGATTATTTTATCTTTTATCCATAATAGAATAAAAAATTGTATTAATTGTCAAAATATTTGAAAAACAAAAAAAAAATACCCAGATTGAATAATAGCTTGAAAAAAGTATTGCATAATTGATCAAAAAAATTACATAACATCTAAAACTATTGCATAATCATCGTCATATATTGCATAATAGTTTAATAATACTAAATAAATAAACAAAAAATGCACAACGCTTAGAAAATATTGCATAATCGTCTAAAATATTGAATAAATGAACAAAAAAATTGTGTAACACCTAACAAAGAAAAACCAACAAAAAGAGCATTAATCACTCATTGATTTTGGAGCTTAGTACGTACAAACACCATTTAAGAAATGAAAAAAAAGGATGGAGTTTCTAGTCAGCCTATAAATAAAGCTGATTTTTTCTAGGCTTTATCATTTAAATATGGGGAAATCAGCAAGAGTGAGTGAGTGAGATGGGGGAGTGGGTGGAGGGAGAATGGAGGTGGAAGTGGCAATGGAGAAGAAATATATTTGATAGAGAAATTCCTAGTTTAAATCTTTTGATTGATTTGGTGAACAGGATAAGATTAAAACAGGAGAAGCAAGATCAATGGAGATGGATAGCAACAACAAATGGATTTTACTCAACCAAAACAGCTTATGAGCAACTCATGGAAAAGGAGGACGAAGACCGCGATGAAATGAGAGAGGAGTTCAAGATAATTTGGAACAAATGGATTCCAACAAAAGTAAGTATTCACGCTTGGAGAGTACTTTGGGACAGACTTCCTACTTTTATGAGCTTATTGCGCCGAAAAGTAATCTCAAATCAAGTCATGACTAATTGCCCTTTTTGTGGAGAGAGTCTTGAAACAGTAAGACATATACTTTTCGAATGCAATCTTTCATATGAAGTTTGGATGGAATGTGTGAAATGGCTTGGGTTGAATACGGTCCTTACATCTAAGTCGGAAATAAGTTTATTACATTTTAGTAGACTTATTAAAGGTAAGGATGCAAGAACTATTTTGATTAGTTTGTGGGAATGCATTGTATGGACATTGTGGAAGATGAGAAATGCTACTATCTTCCGGAGTGACAAGGCGGACGTCAAGGAGCTCGTGCAAGAGATAAAGTCAAGACTTTGGAGTTGGTTGAATGCAAGTGGTACTTGGAGGCATATAATTTCTTTTAATGAGTGGTGCTTGAGCCCTTTAAACATATTGTGTTGACATTCATGGTGATTTAGCTGTTGTTCTAGCTCATTTCAATCTAACATACATGGGAGTGTATTGATAATTGATGTTGTAAATTTTTGGGTACTTCTCATGCCCATTCATTTTCAATAAATACCTTTTTCTTATAAAAAAAAGGCCTATAAATAAACAAACAGAAATAAAACTAAACAAACAAAACTAAATACATTTGAACAAAACCATATAGACATAAATAATAACAAACAAAACCCTTCTAATTAATACAAGATACTAGGTATTCCATATAAAATCATTAGTTGACCTCGTATTCGGCATTAATTTGGTCTCTGTCATGTTCTAAGAGTCCACAACCCTAGTCCAAGTCATGGCGAGGCAGTGGCATGTGACAGTAGTATAATGACCGCATGGTTCTCTAATCTCTCTCTCTCTAAAGGCCTCAGCATCTCCAACGACTCATTTTTGGTGCGTAAGGATAGATCAATAATTATGGCAAACAGATCGGTGGCCAAAATTGATTGCCATCTTCTACTGCCTCATTTGCAAGTGTCGCCACCGGTGAATGGAGGCAATGTTTTTGTACCCTCCTCCGCCTACCCCATATGTTGTGCCTTAGCCCAACCTACCTCATTGACCGATCGCTCCTTTCTCTCTCCTCTCCTCCGTCATCTTCACCTCTCGTCAGAGATAGCCGCCCCCTCATCTTCTCTGGCGGTGCGACATCCAACTCAAATCGGCCTCTACCCCTTTATTTTTTATTATTAACCTTAAAGATTATATTTATAGCACAAGGATACCGACTAAATTTTTTTTAACTTGTATTGAGGTGCTTCTTTATTTTTCTTAACCACATATTTAGCTTCAACGCCAGGGACATATAACTATATCTTAAATCAAGTGAATGAGCGCAACTCCCTGAAAGACAAGATTTCTTCCAATAATCTAATATTTGTTTTTATTTGCATGCTATCTCAATCCAAAGAAAGAGGAGCAGAGCTTGGATTTCTGCATCGTGCTCGAAAGGATGTTGTAGACATCTACAAGGACCGCAATAAAAATTCTCCTCACCTCGGTAAATAGGTTGAGGTCAAGATTGTTATGCTAGTCCCGACACAACGAATGCAATCTCAGTAAGTGATCTTGAGGATCCTTAAAAGGTTTATTAACTATCTCACAACTATCTTCACTATGCTAGATATTGCGCCATAGAAGTCGAGCAAAAAAAGAAAATGACCCGGGTGCTCTCCTTCCACGATCCGGCCAAAATAATTCCCTTCATTATATATCATCATCGAGAGGGGGATAAAATACCTCCTCTAATGATAAACTCTAGGAGGAGATGGACGTGCAAAAAAGCCTAAATTATGAATCAGAAGTTTGGAGAAAAACAGAAGAGAAGAAAGCAGCATTTGGCCAATAAAGTTGAGGATAGGTGAGAAAATATATTGAGCAGCTTTAATAATCAAGAATGCCTTTGTCTCTAGATAAGTATGACCCGATAAAGGATCTCTCAGCAACTGACCAACAATGCGAACTATGAGGCTTTCTACTTCCAGTTAAAAGATCTCAAAGTCGAGCACGAGATCAACTCATGTTAAAACTTCAATTACCAATAACTGTTTTATTGTTAACAACAATTCCGAGGTTTTTATTAAGAGTGTTAAACTTGTCGATAGACTTTAATTAATTATTTTTTAAGATAAACAACTGTGAGATGGTCGTCGAGAATATTACCTAATTTCAAGATTTAAATTAATTATTTTTAAAATAAACAGTTATGAGATAATCATTTAGAATTTTACCTCATTGTGAGCCTTTTAATTAATTATTTTTAGATAAACAATTGTGAGATGTTTATCGAGATACTTTGGTGCTCGCCAAGAGGGTTACCATATCAAAAGACTTTTGTGCTTGTTGAGAGGATTGTTAGGAATATATATTAGTGTTTTGATATGTAAAAATCAGCAGATTTTGTAAAAGGACCAACTAAACTTGTATGTCAGTTGATGGTGGTATAGGTCTAGAATTGTATTTGACTAAGGAGGGAAACCCTTAAAAGCAGACTTTGAAGACTACACAAGATTAGAAGACCAACTAAGATAAGAAGACTTGCTGAATAGAAAACATGAAGATTGTCACAAAATGAGACAATCGTGGAAAGTCAGCTGATATACTTCAGAAGATCAACAGACCTGAGAAAATACCTGTTGAGAAAAATCAGAACATCAGATGAGTTAAAGTTTGTTGATGTCTCAAATATCAAGCTGGCTAGCTCGACTGAGGACAAGAAGACTTCATAAAACTTGAGGAAGAGACTAAAGATTGGAATCCGATCATTCAAGAAGCAATTAAATCTGCTCAAAGAAGGAAAAAAAATCATTCTAGATCATTCATAAAATCAATTAATCTTGTTGATAGGCGAAATATCCAAGGATAATCACGAAATTATCTCAAGGCTAAGAAGGTCGCCAGCTTGTGTAGAAGCTACGCCATCAATCTGGATCAAGACCAACACGGAGAAGCTCGGCGAAGTAGGCAGGAACCTCGCCCAGGCTCCTGATAGGCCAAGGCCCACAACCATTTACACCTGGAGAGAGGGGGTTGCAGGCGAGCTTGTCCACTCGAGAGGAAGCTCGCCCCTATCCAGAGAGACCAAGCAAGAGTCCAATGCTACATTGCCCCGAAATCAACACAAGGTAACGAAGCTCGCCTAGAAGCTCGTCTAGCTCAGGGATCGGAGCCACAAGTGTATAAATAGGGCATATATATGTAGTAGGACAAAGCTTTGTAATGGCGGCATTGTGAGGGACCAAGACGAGGGTCAAGAACCCTCGTCCACACCAAAAGCCCAATAGGCACATAAGGTTCCACCTCACACTTGCACACCTATAAATATGGCATTCTTGTATCATTCTCTCAACAACTTAATCATAATATACATTTACTTTCTCTCTCTAAGCTCTCTACTTTCTCTCTCTACATTATCTATCCAAGAACATAAATTCTTGGATTATTGTTTGATATGATTAATATGTTATAATAGCCACATAAGAACATCATTAGTAAATTCTATCAACAAATCTATCTAATTGATTTATTACAGATTTATAGAAATTTGAAATTCAAACCCTCCAAAGGTTAAATTTTAAAACCTATAAATATAAGTATTATAATAGAGTTTAAAAATCGAAATACAAAGGACAATATAAACTACGCACACACCATTAAAACAAGGCTCTACACATTTATATGGTGAATCGCATCAATATAAAACATACTCATATTTTGAAAAAAATGAAGGAATTAATTAAAGTGATACTCCCCCTGTCCCATAATTATTTTCACACTTTTCTTTTTCGTCTGTTTCACAATTTTTTTCACACCCTATAAATGAAAACTATTACTTTAACTTTATCCTCACAATATTCACATATTTACACAAAATGTCATTACTTTTACATTCATTCTAATCAATTTTATTATTTTAATAATATAACTTTACACATCATACCTTTTTTTTTAAAAACTGTGTCATCTCAAATGTGAAAACACACCTGGAATGGAGGAAGTAATAAATAAGTTTAGTTAAAACTAAAATTGAGCAAAAGTAAATGCCAAGATTGTCTGTTTCTCGACTTGGGGACACCCCAGTACAAAGAACAATCATCCCCCACCATACACAACAACTTGGATCAAACTTTCAAAAACTATTTTTATTTTATTTATGTACTTTTTGGGAGATCCTAAAATTAAATATTGTTGTTGGGCACGTTGATGTCCAAGTTGACACATGCATGCCCTCTTATGAACCGGATTTTGGTATCACAATGAGCTCCAACTTGACAAACAAAAATATAGTTAAAATTAGATTCCTTCAAACAAAAATATAGTAAAATAGGACTATGATCATATATTAATAGCAAAATTTGTACGACTGATATACACATAGGATTCTCTTAAATTAAAAGAAAAAATGTCATATTTTTATAACTTATGTTAAGTTTAATTTAAATATGTGGTTTGTTAACCATATGTTAGCTATACATTCCGCATATAGGAAAATTTATTGTTATACTATTTAATTTCCATTCTTGAAAGTTTGATGTGTTTTTTTTTTTCACACATATATACGAACTTTTGTGGACGAACTAAAAAAATGTAAATTTTATAAAAAAATATTATAATAAATAGCAAACGACTGCAATACTGAATAAACTATATAAGGAATAAAGAATCTACTTTTTATTAACCCACACAAACTAAATTTATGAAATAAATCCAAAACAAAAACTATGTACATTTATCTCAGTTTTTTTACAGCTCTTTTACTTCAATTTGCTTGTTGAAATACAAGCTTCTAAGTTTGATAATTTAAGTAAATTCTGTAGGAAAATTTTACCAACACCCAAGGAGGTTAATTAAAAATTAGTGATAATACATATTTTCAATTCCCATAGTAGATTCTAAAATTAACGAAATGAACACTAAATAAAAATAAAAATTAATTAACGACGAAGATCCAAGTTATAAGATATACTCCCTCCGTCTCAGAGCAATTTGCAAGAGGTGAGAGGTACACAATTTAAGAAAAAAGTGGAATAAAGTAAAGAAAGTACTCCCCCCGTCCCGCAGGAATTTGCACACTTTTCTTATTTGGACGTCCCACACAAATTTGCACACTACTAAAAAAGGAAGCATTAATTTACGTGCATACTCACAAACTTATACACATATTTACCCATATACCAAAACTTTATATATAAAACATGTTTTTCTTAAAAAATGTGTCGTCCCGTAGGGTGCAAATTCCTACAGGACGGAGGTAGTAGTATTTTGAGGGTTAATTTGGTAAAAAATTATGTAAAAAGTAAAGAAATTAGTTGGATTGAGTGAAATGTGGGACCAAAAAGTGAAAAAGTAGTGACATTTTGTGTAAATATGTAGATATTGTGAAGGTGAAATTTATAAAAAGTTTTCCATTTTTAGCCTTGCAAATTCTGTAGGACGTCTCGAAAAGGAAAACTTACAAATTTCTCCGGGATGGAGTAACTATATTATATGTATTACATATACCTAGATATTCTATAACGTGGATAAATATAATATAATGTGTGGAAAAATAAAAGAGAAAATAAAAATGGTGCTCTAGGTGTTATTCGCAGAGATAAGATCGGCTGCATTGGGGCACATAAACTATTTAGTGTGCTCCTCAAGATGTTATAATTATTATAATCGCGAGTTTCCAAACCGTGCTTTATGGTCAAATATGCTAATGAGTAGGTCTTATTGTTTATTGCTATTTAAATTGTCTATAATTTTTTTTTATATGGTTGTTCTTGTGAAACAATTTTATGCAAATATTTATAATAAATTTATTATAAAATTATTTTAAAGTATTAAATTATATTTGGTTATATGTATTAAAATATTTATTAAAAATTGAAGTCAATAAAATCTATAATAATTATAACATGAATAAGTATTGTGTAAAAATAGCTCGTGATAAGTTTATCATGAAATTGTCTTAATGTAGCAAATATATGGTCAAGTGTATTAAAATATTCATCAGGTGTATCAAATGTTGAAGTCAATATATAGATTTTATTGACCTCAATTTTTGATACACCTAATGAAATTTTTGATACATCTGATTAAATGTTTCATACTTTAAAACTTGTTTATGATAAGTTTATCATGAACTATTTTCATACAATACTTTGCCTTATAACATCATATCATTGACGCTAACTTTTAATATTCCGATATTTTAAAATTGGTTCATGATAAGCTTATCATGAACTATTTTTATAAAAAAAAAAAAACTGTTTGTATGGATAAATGAACAGGTAGAAATTTATAAATTTGTAAACAACTTTATTTTTGTTTGTATGGATAAATGAACAAGTAGAAATTTATAAATTTGTAAAACACTCGATATTATTCGACTCGAGCTCAACTAGTTATGAAGCTCAATATTAAAAAAATTTCTTTTCTAATTTGTAAGTTTGCGAGTGATGGAGATAGTTACATAATTTAGTTATTTATTATTTATATGTTATATAGTTTAGGGTTTTTAATTAATTATTATTGGATCGGGTTTGCAAATCAGGGATTTGATTAGAGCTATTATACGAGTCGAGCGAGTCCGAATAGTGCAGGCTCGTTAATAAATACGAGTTCGGCGCAGTTTGAAATTGAGCTCGGCTCATTTAACTTAAATTAAGCTTGAGTTCAAGCTCAAATTTACGAGTAAAGTATGATTGAGCTCGTCAATGTTCGACTTGAGCTCGAATATCCTGAAAAAATATATTTAACTGATATTATATCAATAACTTTATAATTCAATATATTTACATTTACATACTTCAATAAATATATCATCAATTCATCAGTATGAGTGATTTGAAAATTAGAGTTGTATTATTATCTAAAATATTATAATTTTATATTATAAATTATATAATATTTATAAAATAACTTTATTTTTTTAGCATACCAAGTTATTTGTGTGAGAATTGTTTGATTTCTTGTTCTTTATTTAATTAATTCTAATAAAATTTCATGTATTGTTCTATATTAAATTGACCAAATACATTTAATTGTTGAGATATATATTTATTGTTATTTTATTGGTAAATTGAATATTTTTGGAGCAAAAGACAATCTATTATTTTGTTGAGTCAATTTAAAAAAAATGGGCTAACAAATAGAAAGAGTGGACTCCAATTTTAATTCAAGACTAAGGTTAAAGAAAGAAGCCCAAATGAATAGACTCATTTATTATTGATTTGATTTGAGATACAGAATCTATACATATATAATAACAAAATGTTGGGTCGAATATGGCCCAACAAATTGTTATTAAGCTCAAGAATTTTTAAAAGAAAAAAAATACATCTTAAATGATAGAGTTTTTTCATCTTTTTCTAGAGGTATAGGTTCAATTTCAAGAATCTACATATTTACTTATTTTGTATATTTTCTAATTATATTATTGTTTTTTAAATATATCAATATAATTTTTATAGTAGATCTTATGTGAATATAGTTCATGATATGAATTACATTCTAATTATTTATACATTTGATAAAAAAAATTGACACATAAAAAATTGGCATGTTAAATATTTTTTCAAGACATGATACATTAAAATTAAATATTATGTTACTATATTTTTTTATATTAATTAGATATATAATTTAAATAAAGAATTATAATTGATATTCTTAAATAATAATATAATATCATTTATATCGATACTCATGATAAAATTCTTAATGTGTATCATCAAATTTTTTATATTTCAAAAATTTTAGACAATTTCATAATAATTTATTGGATTTTTTTCTTGAGTGGGTATTATATATGAGAATAATACCCACGGTAACAATTTCTTGCACCACATATTGCACGCAGTAACACATACTTCAGCATGTAGTGTTAGTTTATATACAGTGTGAAGTTAGTTAATATCGAGTGTGGTGTTAGTTCATTTACTATGTCATGCTACTTGTGATATTTATTCATATAGTATAGTGTTAGTTCATAAACATGTGGTGTTAGTTAATATATAATATTTTATGTTATTTATCTCTATAGCAATAACATCTCAAGATACTTAGAATAAATTGTTATTCACCATAAAATTTATTGTGTGTATCATTCACATAATATTTTTTTTCTTTTAAAAAATAATTGAGTTTCTTCACAAAATGTAGTTAAGAGAATAAATGCATATTAAAAAGAATTTCAATTAAAGACGAGTTTGAGATGGACTAAACATGGTTTCAAAATATGTTTAATGATATATTTTTTAAATTTTTTTCATCTTTTCAATCTAATAATTAAATATCTGTGAATCATGCACTTGAACAGACTAACTATTCATGAAATGTGCACACATAGAAACGTGTAGTGTTAGTTCATATCAATGTGAAGTTAGTTTATATAGAGTGTGGTGTTAGTTCATATACAGTGAGGTTTTTTAGTTTATTTACTGTGTCATGCTACTTGTGGTATTTATTCATATAGCATGTTGTTAGTTTATATACATTGTGGTGTTAGTTCATATATAATATTTTATGTTATTTATCTCCATAGCAATCACATCTCAAGATACTTAGAATAAATTATTGTTCACCATAAAATTTATTGTGTGTATCATTCACATAATAACTATTTTTTTAACTAACAATTGAGTTTTTTCACAACATATAGTTAAGAGAATAAATGCACATTAAAGATAAATTCAATTAAAGACGAGATTGAGATGGACAAAACATGATTTCCAAATATGTTTAATGATATATTATTGATTTTTTTTTTTTATCTTTTCAATCTAATAATTGAATTTCTGTGAATCGTGCACCTGAACAGACTAAATGTGCACACATAGAAATCATTCACGAAGTTTGTATTGAATGTGCATATATGGATAGTTCACAAAATATGCACGGACAGATCGGTAATGAGAAGTGCACATATTGATCGCATACAAAATGTGCATGTATAGATAGTGCACAAAATATGCATGTACGGAACGTGCACAAAATATGCATATACAAAAACTACAAAAATTAAAACCAACAACAATACACAAGTTATAAAGAAATAAAATAAGTGTGGATAATTTTTTTTACATTTTATTCAACAACGAAAAATATGCACATTTTTATTTAAAAATAACTATATAAAAATTAATATTATATATATTTTTAATTTACAGACCGTGCAGGTGCACGGGTGATATACTAGTGAGAAGTAATGAGGAAAGCTGCGAGGAAAGGGGATGGCTCCACTGACCAAGATTGAGAAGAAACTGATTTCTTCATCACCATAAAATTTCCCTTGTTAAGCCACCACCTGAAGCTATTCCGATCTGTTCTGCCGGAAAAAGAAGAAGCTCGCCTCTACTCCAAGCCGGAATCACAGCTACGTCATCGGAAAATCCACAGAAATCAACACCACAGCATTTCCAATCGGAAATCAATTGTTGTTGCAGGAATTTCATTGGATTTCGGAGCCTAACCTGAAATAGATCGAATCTCCTCTCATCTTCCTCCACCGGAAAAGAAGTCCTGAATCACCATTTGAGTTCGAGCAGTACACAAAATTTTACGAAATAACAATTCCTTGGTAAAATTGTTACCGTATTTTTCAAACCAAAAACTCACAAAACTAATAGTTGGGCCCAGTGAATGAAGAAAAGAGGTGATTAGGCCCATTTCATGAGGCACTACCATACTAAACCAAACTTACTCTGTCAAATAGGTCTTATTCTTTTGGGGCTTGTATTTTTAAAGCCCAATTGGGCTGGCCCATTTAACTCTCCTCATTTTGTTACCCTTACCCCTGGGTTAAGTAGAAATGTTTGGCTAATTGTTTACATTCTAATTTCTAACCTCTGACCACATTGTTTTTGTTGTAATTTGAGTAAAATAATAAAGCAATAAAGAACACAAGGTTTGTTAATCCAGTTCGTCACAAGTGATTATGTTTGGGGGCGACCAAGTTAGGAGATTTCTGAGTAATACTGCGAATAATGTTCTGTGTGTACAATGTTAAGAATACAACATTAAATAGTAACATATCCCTAACCTAACCCTAAAGCACATAGGCCTAAAGCCCAATAGACCTAGATATATTATTATGTCCATAATGTATTAATATATATTTAATAACACTCCCCCTTAGACATAATAACTGTAACTTTGAAGAATACAATAGTTAACTGGAAGAGTATAATTATTGATCTTCAGGATCCAATCTTCAGGATTGTTTTGAATTTGATACTCCCCCTGAAGATATCAATCTTCCAAGTCGACGCATCCCAATCCCATGAACATACTTTTCAAAAGTAGAAGTAGGAAGGGATTTAGTGAACAAATCTGCAAGATTGTCACTTGAGCGTATTTTTTTTATCGTTATCTCACCACTCTTCTGGAGTTCGTAAGGATAAAAGAATTTAGGGGAAATATGTTTCGTCAAGTTCCCTTTGACATAACCATTACTCATTTGAGCAATACATGCAGCATTGTCTTCATAAATTACTGAAGGGTTTATGTCATTTAAAGGGATACCACACGGGTTGTAAATGTGTTTTACCAATGATTTCAACCAACCACATTCTCGTGCACTCTCATATAGAGCTATGATCTTTTAGTGGTTTGAGGAGGTGGTCACCATAGTTTGTTTAACAGATCTCCATGAAATGGCTGTACCACCACAGAGAAAAACATAATCGGTTTGCGATTTTGCATTGTGGGGATCAGACATATAACCAGCATCATCATAACCTACTAGTGTTTTGTCATGGTTTCTTTGATAAAGCAAACCAAGATCTTGTGAACCTTGAAGATATCTTAAGACATGTTTCACACCATTCCAATGTCTTTTCGTAGGGGAGGCATTGAACCTTGCAAGTAAGTTCACTGCAAAGACAATATCCGGCCTAGTGCAGTTTGCAAGATAGATCAATGCGTTAATCGCACTAAGATAAGGAACTTCAGGTCCTAATAGCTCTTCGGTATCTTCTTTAGGTCTAAATGGGTCCTTTCCACTTCGAGGGAACGAACGGCCATTGGTGTACTTAGTGGATGAGATTTATCCATGTTGAATCTCTCCAACACTTTCTTTAAGTAGGTTGACTGGTGTATTAGTATTCCTTCAGGGAGGTACTCGATCTGCAGGCCGAGACAGAACTTGGTTTTACCCAAAATTTTTATTTCGAATTCGGTCATTAAGATTGAACTTGCTTCTTCAATCTCTTTCCTGTTCCGATAATATTTAGATCATCAACGTACACCGAGATGATACAAAAACCATTAAGTGATTTCTTTATGAATACACAAGGAAAATCTTCGTTATTTATGTATTCTTTCTTCAGGAGGAATTCACTAAGTCGATTATACCACATTCGACGTGATTGTTTTAAACCATATAATGATCATTGTAGTTTAATGCTGAACATACTACGATTTTCATTATTCCGAATCTAGGGAATCTTTAATCCATCAGAGATTTTCATATAGATATCAGTATCTAATGATCCATATAAATATGCGGTAACTACATCCATTAACTGCATTTTTAAGTTTAATTTTACTGCCAGGGATATTAAGAAGCGGAATGTTATTCCATCCATAACAGGAGAGTAGGTTTGATCAAATCAATACCGGGTCTCTGCGAAAACCCTTGAGCTACTAACGTCACTTTGTATCTCACTATTTCATTATTTTCGTTTCGTTTTCGTACAAATACCCATTTGTATCCTACAGGGAAAACATTTTTAGGGGTACGTACGATAGAACCAAATACTTTTCATTTATTTAGCGAGTCTAGCTCTGCCTTAATTGTTGCTTCCCATTTCACCCAATTTGAGCGCTTCCGGCACTCGGCTATAGTTTCGAATTCAGGATCTAGATCATTGTTTGAAATAGGGAAGACAATTGTGGCTGCAAATATGTTGTCGACAACAGTAGTGTTTCTATTATAAGTTTCTCCCGTATTTATAAAGTTTGTTGAAACTTCGATATTAACGTCAACCAGATCCTATTCATTTCCCAAATAATATTGGTCTGGTGGTTCCGCAATCCTAGTGTCATTGATTGCTTGTGCACGTGCATTTTGACTAGGATTCTCGTCTTCAGGACGAATCTCTTCATGAGATTTCAAGGGTGACTTAGTATTTTTGCTGGATTTACTCTTTCGTGAGTTTAATTCATTTTTATTAAACTTTCCTTTACGCTTCTGGCGTGTGGGGGTATCAACATTTGATTTCAAAGGGATTTGTACCCTTTGTGGCGCATTTACAGCATGCATATGCGATTTAGTCACTTCTTTATGATCAGTGAATGCATCTGGCAAGTTACTTGCTAAGTATTGCAAGTTTATTATCTTTTGAACTTCAAGTTCATATTGACTAGTGCGTGGGTATAAGTATTGAAGATATTTTACATTCCATGTAATTTTACGGCATTTATTCACTTTTGTATTTTTATCTCCCCTAATGCCGAAAAGTGATCTTCATCGAATGTGCAGTCAGTGAATCGGGTCGTAAACTGATCCCCAGTTAAAGGTTCTAGGTATTTCAGAATAGTAGGAGATACAAAACCGATGTATATACCTAGTTTCCTTTGTGGGCCCATAGAGGTTCGCTTTGGAGGTGGTATTAGAATATACACTGCACAACTGAATGTACGCGGATGGGAAATGTTAGGTTCATTTCCACGCACAAGTTGTAAAGGGGAATATTCATGATATGCAGTTGGTCGGATTTGGATAAGTGATGATGCATGTAGAATTGCATGCCCCCAACATGAAATTGGTAAGTTGGTGTTTTGAAGTAATGGTCTAGCAATTAATTTGAGACGTTTGATTAACGATTCGGCTAGACCATTTTGAGTATGAATGTGAGGGACCGAATGCTCCACTTTAATTCCCAATGCCATGCAATAATCATCAAATGCCTTCGAGGTGAATTCATCGGCATTGTCCATTCGAATGGATTTGATTGGATAATCTGGGAATTGTGATTTTAATTCAATAATCTGGGAAATAAGCTTTGCAAAAGCAGTATTGCGGGTGGATAACAAAGTGACATAAGCCCACCGAGTGGAAGCACCAAGAAGGACCATAAAGTATTGAAATGGTCCGAAAGTAGGGTGTATAGGTCCACAAATATCTCCCTGAATTCGTTCAAGAAATTTGGGAGATTCCGTTCTTACTTTAGTACGAGACGGTTCTATTATTAGTTTACCCATTGTGCATGCATCACATATGTATTCGTTAATAGAAGTGATTCTGTTATTTGTAATATTATGGCCAATTGAATTACACAAAATTCGACGCATCATATTTTGTCCTGGATGTCCTAATCGCTCATGCCATAATTTGAAAGAATTTGGATTATGAAATTTTAAATTAAAAGTTGTATGGAGATTGGAAGGTCTGGTGTATGTGTAATACAAGCCAGACGAGAAAGAAGGAAGTTTTTCTACAAGATGTTTTCGACAATCTAAATAGTGAGTCATTAAGAGATATTCACTATTGTTCTTAGTATCCGTCTCAATATGATAGTCATTTGCTCTAATATCTTTAAACTGAGAAGGGTACGCTTTGATTGTGGAAACAATAAAGCATTTTCAATTATTAATTCAGTACCCATTGGAAGGATTATCGAGGCTCTTCCAGAGCCAACAATGAGGATATTATCGTTGGCAATTGTAGTGACACTTCCTTTCTTTTCAATTAAGGTTTGGATTTTCTATATTTCAGGATAGTATGTGTAGTAGCACTATCTACTAAGCACAAATTATTCATCTCCATAAGCACACAGTTATACGTTTCGATATGAGGAATGCTAAGGAGAGCCAAGATTACAAACACTGATTTATCAGCCGCACAAGGAATCACTTAGGTCCTACTATATCAAATACGTGTTAATTTGTAGATAATAGTGATCGACAATTGAGGTTGAATGAAAAAAAAATAGAATCGATAAGCAGTCTGTAATGTCAAAAAGTATCATGTAACATAACAAATCAAAGCCAGTCAAACATGTTGGGCAACCAAAGCAAATAGCAACTAAAGTCTTAACATAATAAAGCAAATAGCAGCATGTAGGTGTCGATCAATCATTGTCTCCAAAGGCATCAACAGTCATGTCTTCACCCAAGAGGTCATCTTTGTCGTTTTCAAAGCCTGCTTCAGGCAGGTCGGTGTGGTGTGTTTCACCTTGAGGAGTCTTCCCCTTTTTGTCTTTTAGCATTCGTTGATAAGCTTTCACTAGATGGTTTGGAGTACGACACGTGCGAGACCAATGGTCATCGCATCTACACTTGTAACATAATCGTTTGTTCTGAAAACGTGAGCTCGATGGTTGAGTATATTTTTTATCTTGAGGTGCACCTTTGTCATGTCCTTTAGTTTGGACATCATTTTCATTTTGTTGAGCATCCTTACGACCTCGGTCTCGTCCCCTACCGCTGCCTCGACTTCGGGTCGATCCGCGGCCCGTATTCGCATCATTCCCCTTTCCACATTTACGGCCTCTAAAGTTTTTCCGAGTAGCATGTGCTTCTGGCACTGCTTGTGAGCCAACTGGTCTTATATTATGATTTTTCATCAACAGTTGGTTATGTTTTTCTGCAACAAGGAGTGCAGAAATTAGCTCAGAATGGATTTGATAGTCTTTGGCCATGTACTGCTGCTGGAGTACAAGATTGTTTGCGTGGAAAGTGGATAAGGTTTTTTTAATTAGCTCAGCATCAGTGACTGTTTCATTGAAAAGCCTTAGCTGAGATACAATGCGATGTAGAGCAGAGTTATACTCCGTGACAGATTTAAAATCTTGAAAACGGAGGTTTAGCCTATCATATTGGGCTTGGGGAAGGATCACATCATTCTGTTGTTGGAAACGATCCTTCAGGGATCTCCATAAAACAGTTGTATCATTTTCAGTGAGGTACTCATTTTTTAGATCCTTGTTGAGATGGTGTCTCAAAAATATCAGAGCTTGTGCCTTCTGGGCAAGTGTGGATTTTGATCCTTGTTTAGTAGTGTCAATAAGTTCCTTTGAGGCTTAGTGGATTTCAACGTCGAGAGCCCATGTCAAGTAGTTATGACCATCAAGTGTCAATTCATCAAATTCACGTTTTGTGATGTCAGACATGTTTTGCTACAAAAATTAATAAATAAAA
>JAPKLY010000040.1:426221-441527 GCA_026898435.1 Prunella vulgaris
TCATGGTTCTAGAGGAAAGACCTATGGCTAAACAAGCAAGATTAAGCATAAACATAACGAAGAATTCAAGAAAATTGCAAGAGAAATGGAAAGATATCACCTCAAACTCCAAACTAAAATTTGCATAAATCCATCAATCCCACCATGGGTTTTGCTCCAAAAGCTTACAAATGTAGAATCTCAATATAATCTATACTAATTTTCAAAGACCCAATTGAAATTGGCCTAAATTAAAGCTAAACTATGTGATTGTTTTATAGGAAAATTGAGAAATGTAGAGAGAGAGAGAGTTCTATCCTAAGAGGGGTTTCCAAAATCTACCCTAATTCTGCATAAAAGAGGCCTTATATATGAGGGTACAAATTATAAAAACAAATTTTGCAAGTTGGTCCCCGAAATTTCTAAAAAATTCATATTTTTGCCTATTTTTTAGGATGGCACGGGCTGCACACAAAGTGGCAAGATCGTGCAAATATTTTCCTTGCCCATTCGAATTTCTTCGGGGGGTGTCACACGGGTCAAGCACAACCGTGGCACGACCATGCAAATTTTGTGTCCACCCGTGCGAATTACTTCGGCACCCCTCGCATGGGCCAAGCACAACCATGGCACGGGCTCTTCAAATTTTTGGCACGGGCTCTTCACATTTCCACCCTTTCTTCATGATTTCCAACTTTCTAACCTCCAATTGTTCACTTTCTCATCATCTTGGCTTGATTTGAGCTTTTTCCTATCACGAACATTGATCATGATTGGTTGCATTGATCACTTTTCCTCGTTTCTTCTCGATTTCTCCTCTTCTTGTCAACTATTACCAACATTGCCACATTTTCTCCAAAAATGGATTAAGTAGACAAAATATGATTATTTCTCTCAAAATGACATACAAATCAATTCATTTTAAGTATAAATTCCACACATTTTGATGCAAAAATGATACTAATCAGAATCCAATCTTTGATAGAACAAAAGAAGACTCACCATTCTTGAAAGAAGATTAAAAAAAATATTGTTCTGTTAAATCTGGGTATATAGAATATCTCAAAAGCCAGAAAGGAAAGGAGAGAACGAAGGTCCCTCAAGATCTGAAACTGAACAAAAGTGGTGGAGGACAGTATGGAACCTAAATGTGCCTCCCAAAATGAGAATTTTCTTATAGAAGATGACATGGGATTTTATTGCCTCAGTGTTTCATATGTGGGTGTAGTTATGCAACTACAATACACGTGCTATTTACATGCCGCTTCTCAAAAGAGGTATGGAAACACTGGAATTTATGGGAGATCATTAAGAGGACCAAAGGGATGGATACAAGATCTTTTTTAGAGAAGTTATTCAGCGTAAGGAAAGACATATCTAATGAGGAGTGCACAGCTCTGGTGTGGGGAATTTGGAAACAGCGATGTTTGGTGAAGCACGACGGGTGTGGGATAACCAAGTACGCCGACTCTCTTTCCTGGAAAGGTATGGCGGGCATGCTCCAGTAGTTGGAAGAACTTCAAAGGGTGATGAGCGATGTAAATAAAAACGTCAACTTTCAAGTACGGTCCTTTAATAGAAGCCCACATGAAAATGCAACTCTGATCACCAGAGTTATTGTAGATGCAAGCTACTGTGAACTATCCGAAAAAGCGGCGATAACTATCGGGTAGGAGAACGAGTATGTGGTAGCTGGAGGCATCCATATACCATGCCATGTCGGTACTGGTGGCTGAGGTGGTGTAATAAAAAATATAATTTTAAAGGCAAAACAACTTGCAATGGAAAGTGTGGATATATATTCAGACTCCTTGCAATCGGTGAATACCCTATATAGGATAGAGAAACTTAGTAGTCTAGAGGGAATGGTGGTGGATATCTTTGTGCAATTCATTCGAGACGGACTAGTACGGGCAATCTCACATGTTCCCTGGACAAGAAATGAAGTTGCGCACATAATCGCTCGAAGTGCAGCAACCTCTCGGTTCTTCTTGAATGGTACGAAGAAGAGATCCCGATTTCGGTTAAGGAAGCCTCGACTTACGATCGATGACTTTCGTTCGGAGGCGATTTTCTTAGTTAGAAAAAAAATCCATCAATTCTTTTTTTTGTCATCTGTACTTTTTTAATTAAGACAACAATAACTAATGTAAAATTAATCTAATTGTGCTTTTTCTACAACGATATTAAGGTCAGTTAATCTTAAAAATATACTCCATCCTTCCACTAAATTTGTGCACCAATAATTGAGCGCAAAATTTTAAAAAAAATAGATAAAGTAAAAAATAGTATGAGAGTGTATTCTGGGGTCCACCTATGAATAATATAACTTATTGTGTGTTCTATAAAAGGAAACTAAAATGGTCTCACAAACAATTGGTTCACAGTATACTCACTCAATAGTTGAGATTATTTACACTAGAAGTGTAGGCCGATTATACTAAAAAGTATATATTGATTATGCAGAAAAGTTTATACTGGTATCGGTTTTCAGTGTAAACTTTTCAATGTAATCAGCTTACACTTTTCGGTATATCAGCTCAACTTTCTAATATAAACAACCTCAACTATATAGTGAGTGCATTATACACCAAATACACATAAATTTTACTAAAAATAAAATAAATATATAGTGTACAATCGCAGAAAACATAATTTAAAATTACTTATCATACAAGCTTGAATTATAAGAGATAATGAAAATCAAATTTAAAAAAAATTGAAAATGTAATGTTCTATAATTTTATTTTATCTGTTTAATGTGTATAATGGAATCAAAAAAATATACTACAAACTGTGGTGTTTGTTTTAAAATAATATTCTCTCTTCAGTATAAATACTTACTTTCCCTTTTCGTCCTTCAATATTAATAGCTCATTATTTTTAAATGGCAATATTTTATGCAATCAACTTTTAATTTTTTTTTAATTTTTACACACAATATATTTACTCGACCGCCCGCCGACCGTCAAGCGTCATTAGCACCTTTGGCTAGAAGAAGAATTGGCATAATATACAGAATGAATTCATAAAATCTAATGTGCATACATTGAGTCAATGGGGTCCTTCAACTAAACACCTTACATACAAGGACTACGGAGACAAACAACAAAAGGCTGTGTCTAGACATGAAGAATTAGACTGACACTATACCAACAGGAAGCAATGTATGTATGGATGTATTTAATAATTTCTGTAATAACATCAGAATATATGTGACAAAAGCAGATGCTTTCATCAACCGGCTAAGCTGTTTCAACTTTCCAAGTTTGCTTACCTCGCCTATGCTCTCGGAGAGCCTCATGGCACGGAGCAAAGAAATCATGACTAAGAGCTTCCTCCGCGCTTATCCTTTGTCGTGGATTCACTACTAAACACTTATCCACCAGATCAAACAGTGATGCTGGAATCGCCTCAAACATATCCCTTCTTTTTGTATATCGTCCACACCAATCCCGAAGGTTCATAGGTGACAAGTATTTTACATCGAGCAGGTCCTGTTTGTTTGAAAATGGTTATAATAACAATTTTTTTCCAAAAAAATAAATGAAGGGAAGATTTGTTTTTTTCTGTAAGTCTGTTCATTTTTTGATTCAGGCTAACAATGATTTCTAGGATTGAATTTCATCCTGCTAACTTTTAAAATTCAACTTTAAAGTCCTTTGACCGGCTACAACGGGATAAAAGATTAGAAAGTTGAATTTTGAAAGTTTAAAGGACGAAATTCAATTTGGGAAAGTGATCCTGAAACAAAAAATGAGCAAACTTATAGATCTAAAAAAACTTTATTTGCAGAAATAATAAATTTACAATTATGTGTACCATTGGGAATAATGCTTCATTGTTGTGCAGCTTAGCAACTTCCCAAAGATCTTCACTGCCCCTCAACTTTGCTATCTCTTTTATGTTCCTGCCCCTCATGCATATATATAAAACCATTAGTTTTGAATAATTTTGGTAGTTTCCCTATTAATAATACTATAGATTCTCTTACTGATGAGCATCCCCAACGAAGGGTGTTCTTCCTATCATCAGATACAGTAAAGTCACTCCAGCAGACCAGATATCTGCCTTAGGGCCTTGATACAAAGACCTGAATAGTACCTGCAAAGTTTGGTGATGATTTAGCTCTCTTGCAATGCAGCTCTCTATAAACCCATGTTCTTTATTGATTCATTTGATCATTTCTGTTTTTGTCAATTCAATTTTTTCCTGTATAACATTCTGTCCTAAAATTTCAAGGAAATGTTAGGATCTAAATATTCATCAATAAGATTGTCTCTGTAGCTATGCAACCCATCTCCATTATAAAATCATAATATGTTAAAATACTACAAGAGACTAGTATCGATCTAATGGAAGAGGATTCAAGTGTGGCTTTAAAAGATGAACAACTTGCAAAAGTCATGTGTGTCAAGGAGTATGCTTGTGGAGAGTGAACAAAAGAATTAACTGTAACACCATGGAGAAGTTTAAAGGGGAGGCTCCGTAGAAGTTCTATGCTTTAGAGGGCATTTCTGCTTATGTATAATATTTTTATATCTTAATTTGAAAACAAAATATAGAAATGTAGTAACAAAATAATGGGTAAAAGTAAAAAAAAAAAAACCTTGTGTTTGATAATAAATACACAAAACCCTCATGTGTTACATTTATTGCATAAAGTGATAAAACCTCCCTATGTTAGGTAAAAATAAGTACGAAAGTCCCCATTAACTACATCTATTCATAGAACACTAACGATATAAAATTAAAAGATGAATTCATATAATTGCCACATATTTACAAAACACTCGCATAAACTCAGACAAAAACACATAGACACAAAATATGTAAATATCAAATGTGTCAAGAAGTAGACGGTAGGAATTCATGCATATTTTTATCAAACACTGGAGCTTTATGCATTAAATAGAGTAAGTGGGGTTTCTATGCTTACCTATATCAAATATAAAGTGATTTTATGCATTTAATGAAATATGAGGGTTTGTCATATTTTATCAAATACAGAGAGTTTATGCAATTAATGAAACACAATGGTATTTTGCACATGTATCATTAAATGCTAGGATGTTTTTTTGCTTTTTACCCCACTATAATATGATTGAACTTTTAAAATGTTGATAATTTAGTACTAAAACGGTAAATATGAATGAGTTGGTGAAAACATAATAATGCTTTTACTTTTCAAAACAAAACTTATAGGCTCATATCTTATTGACAGAGACCTTTTTTCAAAACTTTGTCCAACACATCAAAGAAGCTCATTAGCTCACGAAACGCCCCAAAAAAAAAAATTTCTTTCTTTTTTTTTTTTTTTTTTTTTTGTGAAGAAGTAACAAACTTACAAGCATTACATCCTTAAGCATCAATATTCAGGCAGATGTGACATTGGTGTTAATCCATCAAAGTAAGCAAAACATGTAATCTACCCTTTAACCCCAATTATTTTAAAAGAAAAATAAAAGGATAAAATTCACATTTTGTACCTCTGGGGCCTTAAAGCCTTTAGTTCCCACACAAGGACCTTCTCGCTTGTGTTTTCCATCACCTACAAAAGTTACAATTTAGAAACTTGAGATCCAAACTTACAAGGCATCTCCAACATTTGAATTAATATCAATTTATGTTTTGTAAGTTATGGTGGGTCCAATATAAATCATTAATGTTTCTACTTTATCAAATTCAGTTCTAGGGTGTCAAATTTCAGGCCTAGGTGTCCAATTTAGTCTTTTTTGCGAGAAAATTCAAAATTAATCGAAAATTGCTTACTTCTAGTAATGAAATTGGACACCCTAGAACTCAAATTGACAAGTAAAGAGGGGCTGAGAACCTTTGCTATTTTTGAGCAATCCAGCACCACGAATAGCAATTCCATTGGCATGCAGTGGCATAGGTGTGCTGTACACAAATTTAGCATCTGCATCTCCACCACCACCAGTAGCAGCAGGTGCAGCAACTCTTTTCCTCTTTGATTTTGGAGTATTTACAGATTCATGATTTCCACCCTGCATGTGCATGGCTTCATGCGCAAGGCTTAACAATGCCTTCCTGCCTTGGCTAGGTAAGGGCTCTCTCAACCTTTCTGCAGATACTGTTCGAGTGCTCGTTGCATCCTTTGCAGAGGTTATGCCGGAACCATCAGCTCCCTGGCTTTTGATGACATTCCTGCTATTACTGATTGCTTTGGCCACCTCCTTTTTCAGGTTCCCAGGTGGTAAAATGGACTTGGGGACTTTTCCACCATTTTTGTCAACAGAAGTATTCATTGGCTTCCTACTCTTTGCAGGTGGTAGAGATTTCATCTGGGGGTCGCCAAAAGGACCACTCAGACTATGTCGTACTCTAGAACTATCTGTGGACGATTAGAGAGAGCAACTGATCAGATATAATAGATATGATGGATGAAAATTTTAAATTAAACAAATCGATCCTTCACGTCCTTTTTAATTGTCTTTCGGGAAAATAATTTTAACCCAATAATTGTCATTTTGCTCCATTGTAAGAGAATTAACCATCATATTATAATGTCTTTCTACTTGTTTTTTTGTAATAGCATACATTAATTGAGCAAATTTACTCCATAGAGGTAAACAGAAGAGCAAAAATGCCGTATTGCACATTTATTTATTGCTAATTAATACTTTCTTAGTTCGTCTGGAACATTAACAGCAATTAAAATGGGGCGGAGGAAGCAAATTCCGAATGCAAAACAAGGTAAAAACGAGCTGAATGTATAAGAACAAACACTCACCACTTGTCCCATGCTTTTTGCGCATATCCTATTAAAAAATTATAAATGAGAATTACAAGGTAATTTGTTAAGTTGAGCATATAATATACATATATATATATATATATATATGAATAAAAAAATAAAAATAGGGGTAAAATAAGAGAAGAAAAAATTCACTCACCAATGCAAGATTAAAATCAATCAGGTAACCTATATTGACCTTTCGGGAGTAAAGAAAGTTTCCAGGTTTAACATCTCGGTGAACAATTCCCTGCAAGCATAAGAAGGTTCAGAAGTCTCTTCATTTTTTAAAGGTAAAAAAACTGTGAATATTTCACACCTGCTTATGCAGACCGGCTAATGCTTTGAACAGACAGTAACCGTACCATTGTAGGTCGGTAACATTCATTTCTCTCCTTAAAATCTGACCACAGGTTCAGGAAGTGTTACAAAAGTTACAAACTGAAAGAAAGATTAAAGCGGTTATGACTTGTTACCTCAGGTCTGTCATGATCAACATGTTCCAAAACAACAAAATCAGCACCGTTCCTCTGAAATGAACTATCGTACTTTATCACAAAGTTTTTGCCTCTGTCATAAAGAACAACAGATCAGATCGCAGCAAGTATTTTAAGCAAAATGAAAATTTCACTAAAACTGAGAAAAAAAAATTCAACATGTGTTACAGATGTTTACCCCAATCGCTCCAGCATTTTGATCTCATTGCTTACATAATATCTGTTGGCATTCTCATGAGGACCTGAAACCATTAAAAGAACATGATAAAGAAACTTAAAATGGTTGATAGTTATATGTGGATATCCACACAGATATAAAAACACAGCATCCTATTATTTACTTCTTAAGAATATACAGTCAAGAAAAATGTACAACCAACTAAAAAAACATATGCAACTATTCAATGGTTGGGCATGTTGATGAATTAAAATGCACATATTATGCAGAAAAGAGTGCTGAGGGCAAACAGAAAGAATTCAGCAACTGGTTTATTTATTTTTTTTAAATCATTGAAGGTTAATGCATTTTTAACTGGTCCTATGATTTGCTTTTCCTTTCTCCATAATACAATTTGATCTATTGAAAAATCATTGAATTTTCATGATAAAAAGAAGTGCAAAGCAGTGAAGAAAAGACTTTCTTTAATTACTTTTGTTTTTCCCTTTTTCATTATTCAAAGAGTATCTAATTTTGCAGGAACAGCCATAACTACACCATCAAAAGGAAATTCTCCAATGGTCAGGGATCTGCAGTAAGTAGCATTGTAAACTTATATAAATTACACCAACAATAATGCATGAGGTAAGTTTTTGATAGAACATGCACACACAGATATCAAACATTAAGAAAGAAGAATACAATAACACAAAAAGGTTCATACATTTGATTGCAAATATAACTCCATCCTCTTTTCTTCTTGCCCGGTAAACTGTACCATAACCTCCTGCAGAAGTTGATAAAAGCAAAATGTTTATCAGAAACACATGAAAAAACAAATTTTGTTTTAGAATTTATATGGATCTAGACGAGTGCCTTTGATACCTGAGCCCTCTTCTTCTTCTACAATATACAACTCAAAGTCAGGAAAAGGTTTTTGCTCAATGTTCTGCAAAACAAGTAGGTTTTATATTTGTCTATAAACACATATATACTTGTCAGACCAGAAATCTTAAATCTGAACTTACTTTATGAATGCATGCCCTTCTCCTATTGTCCGCAGATATTTCCCTCTTTTCTTTAATGTCTATGTTCTGCTCACAACAAAATTTTGTTTGCTTTTCTGAAATCTGATCCATTACGCTTTTAAATTGCTCCAGACCTTTATCTTGAAGGCACTTGCAGTTCTCTGTGGTGGGGCATATAGCTGCTATTCTATCATCTGATTCATTGTTGTGATCAGATTCCGAGTTCTTGATGGGATGATTTTTTGGTCTTGATCTGACCAAACACACTGGCTTATAATTGGATTCATTTTTACAGGTTCCATCCTTTAGATTATTTTCTTTATGGCTTTTGCCTCCATCAGAACCAAGTGACAGAACTTCCTTTATTCTATCACTCACTTCTTCTGGTAATGACTCACATACTTGGTTAACAGCCTGACTTTTTTCTAAAGTTATTATCTTCTGCTCTACTTCTAACTTAGATGGTGCACATATATTTAGACAGTCAATAGGATTTTCAATATCAATATCAGGAGTTCTGCTCTTCCCTTCTGAATCACCACTTGCACATTGTGGTTGTGAGAACTCTAGAAGAGGGATAGAAGTCACAGAATTTATTAGAAGTTCTTCTGCCACAGGTACGGAAGAGTTTAATATGTCTCCATTTAAACAAACAGGCCTTTCTGCATCTGGAATCTCGTTTTGTTCATTTCCAACATTTTCAATTTTGTGAGTGATTCGTCTTGCAGGGATGGACTTGCTAAGCATGAGAGGTCTGAACAAGGTTTCCCTGAGTTTCAACCAATCATGTGGCGAGAGTGGTGTGAGGTTTGATAAAGTCTCAAAACCCTGAAACGTGGTGAGTGCTCAGTCAATAAAAATTCAGTCATATATGATCATACCATTATTAGCAGTGGATGCATTGGCATGCTATTTGATCATATGTAAAAACACCAAAGCCATTAATTTCCAAATAATTTATTATGCATGAGGAATAATTTAATATTGTTATCTGTCATCTACTCATCTGTGACTCACTGACTCCTGAAGTCGAAATTCAGTTGATTCAAGTGCCATCCAAAATCTATTTTACACAGGCATTGACTTCTGTAAAAGTTATGCACTGAAATACATACATAGCTATGAGTTCGTCTTGCAAAAATAAAGAGCCTGAAAATAAATATTTTCTTGAGTTACCATCGGTACTATCATTCTCAAACCTCCTTAGTGCCGGTGTATGAGTTAGACTCAAAAGTAAATACAACTGAGTGAACAATTCAGGAGCATCCATCCCATTTTCCATACATCAATTTTGAAGGGTAGTCATCCAATATGAATATCACTCATCATAGTTTGATATCTAAAGTATCAAGAGTAAGTTTCGCCCAACTATTGGGGCTCCAATATTCACTTTTGAACCACTGCTGTAATAAAAAATAATGTTTGGTAGCCTAAACAAGGATTCTGTTATCATATAAGGGAATATCTGGGAAGCAAGCTAGAACCAATTATTGGTTATCCAATAACAAAAGTATTGCAAAAGCTAAAAGAATGGAGACCAGCCACCACGCAACAACAGATTCATAACATCCCCATTTCAAGATCATTATTTCATTTTCCATAAAATTACAACAGATTATTCACAAATGTCTGCTCACTTCAGGCATGGTCAAGGAAATGAGCTAATCTTGCATCTCACTGTGATCTTTTGGCTGAGGAACTGCTATGAGGAATTTAATTGATCTTGCACTACAGCATCAATTTAGCTTAATGTATATTAGAATCTCAAAATCAGCTCCTCTTAGCTCAACTTAGATTGCAAAAAAGTGAAAAACTCAAGACTCTATCAGTCAGTCATCATTGTTTAAATCTTCAAAATACAGGATATCACTACGATAATGTTAAACCTTCAATTTTGTGTTTGAGTGCGGACTTACACTATCCAAAAATAGTATGCATCTAGCCATCTCCCACCACAAGTTTCAGAGAATAGGTTTTACAAATTTGTGCGATATTATAGTAAATTAAATATCAGTAAAGCTTCCGTCGTTGAATTACCTTTCATCTACTGTTACTAGAATAAGCAGTATAACAAGAATGATCTAAATATTCAAATTTTCTGTGAACGATAAAAAGTAGAGCCTCGAATTTACTTGAGTATATGTGCTCTGAAACCCGCTGGGCATCATCATCGTTGCCTGATTCGGTAGTCTCTCTGCATCCCCAGTAAAGCAAAATGAAACGCAAATCCAGAACAATAAGTAAAAGAACATGAAAGCATCAGTAATCAGTAAAATCTTTACCATTCATTTTCAGGAAATAACTCTTCTTTTTCATTAGCGGAGGGAAATCCTCATCCTCCTCTTGCATCTGCCTCTTCCTTTTCCTACAATACGTCCTCACTATGCCATTTAACCCAAAACTGGCCAACTCCCGCGGCACAAAATGCGGTAAATCCAAGTATTTCATAATCAAGTCGGAATTGGCAAAGAATTGTGCAATGGCAGCAACTCCTACTTGTGAGAACGAGACAAACTGATTATCCACGAGTCGGATAGGAGAATTAGGGATCGAGCACAGGAAACGAATGAATTCCGGAGTAAGATAAAAATGCGTGCAATTAGATGTTAGCTCGGGGGGGCGAACTGGACGCCCATGGCTGAGCAAAAGACCAAGCACGTCCCACGCGGCGGCGGCGGCCGTCGTGGTGGTGTTTTGACTCGTGCTGAGTCCGATCGCGAGCTCAGATTGTTCAGTCAAGGGCTCCATTGGTTACCAGATCTGAAAATTAGAGCATCTGATGGTAGAAATGGGAAAAATAGCATAAGGGTTTGGTTGCTGGAAATGAAAGAGGCGGGAAACGAATGAATTGGAGTTTCTAATTATTTTTCAATCAATAAAACCTTCTCTTTTTTTTTTTTTTTGTTAAAATGGAAAATAATTTATTGCGTCATTTTTAATTTACGCACGGCTTAATGTCTTTTTTGGGCTTTTGATTAACTTGGCCCAATTTTTAGCCCATCATGCAATAGTGGCTTAATATTTAGATTTCGGTATTTTTTAAGCACCAGGTTATTTGCATTAACTTCTTTGTTACTCCCTCCTTCCAGGAACTACTTTCATAATAGTCTCAAGCACGCAAATTAAGGAAAAATAAGTATGCGAGTGTAAAATTAAATAATAAAATTAAAAAAAGTGTATTTTATTGACTTTTTTGAGTGAAAAAAATTTCTTTTTTAGGTGTGTGAAAGAAGAGTTGGGACGTCCAAATAAGAAAAGTGTGAAAGTAGTTTTTGGACGGAGGAAGTATATACTATTCAGATAGTGTATTTATTTTTTTTTTCGGAAATTTTATAATTTTTTTAAAATAAATTTAATTTATTTTAATTTAACTATATTCGGGAAAAAAATTAAAAAGTGAAAAATTTTCCGAACAGGATAGTATATTTATCAAATAAGCTTGTGCAAATAACCTGGGACATTTTTTAAACTAGAGAACATTTGTTGATTTTTTTTTAGCTCTACCCAATTAATAAAAATTAATTTAATTTTTTCTCAATAACCATGTAAAAAAGAAACAGACTCAACTCGAATTCGATATTTGTAGCCTTGTGAAAAAAATTGTTAATACAATTGTGAACAAATTTTACGATTTTATTTATGATGAAATTAGAAGTAATTAATATTTTTTAAAGAGAGTTAAAGAATAGAGGCTACAAAACACTCCCAAACTAGCAAGCTTTGCCCAAGAATGTGCAATCTCAAGTTCACTTGGTATAGAAGTAATGTTCTACACGGCAACACTGATCATTATCTATTATTCGTCAAACATTATATCTTATTAGAAGTATTCGAGAAATACGATACTACTCCCTCCGTCTCAGAGGTGTTTTCACCCCTGGGATGACACAGTTTTTTTGGCATTGTAGCCGCCCATGAACAGTAAAAAAAAGAAAAACATCAAAAGCTGAAAATGAAATTTAAAATATTTACAAATTTCCCTCCATCAAGTACAAACAATTAATGTTGATTTGATCCAAAAACTCCCTCCTAATTGAAACATCAAAATAAAGAGTCTTATACATATTCTACCAACACATTCAATGCACTTCATTACAAATCCTCCTACATTCAATACTCTATCAGCTTACAATTAATGGCCCCAAATAGAAGATCAACAGATCTCACTCCAGTAGAAAAGCATTTAATTTATGACTTTCTCAGCCAAAACAGCACTAATGGTGTAGTGCACAGAGGTAAGTTACAAGAAGTTGCTGCATCATTTGGAGTATGCAAAAGAACAGTGAGAATCTGGAACTACTTCAAGTGAGAAATCAACCTCAGATCTGGAGCTACTTCAACAGAGGTACGCACCTCGGAAGCTACTTCAACAGAGGTATGTATCAAAGGATCTGGAAAAGCATCCACAGTGGCAATCGAAAGAAGCCCTAGAATATATTCCGATCGAAAACCCTCAAACTATTCCAAATCGAAAACCCTCAAAATATTCCGATCGAAGAGAAAAATCGACCGGACATAAAGAAAGAATCTGAGTGAGAAAATCGATCGGGGAGAAAGAGAGGGGGTGAGAGAGAGTGAAGAGTCACAAGGGAGGTGATGAACATTCACGAGAAAGTAAAAGAACAATCCAGATTTAGAGTTTCAGATGTTTATAGACTGGATTTTGTTTTTTTAATGGGTTGGGTTAATTAATTTAGTGTAATAAGATGATTTAATGTGTTTAATAAACTTAAAATAATTTTCAAATTTAAGTTTGAAAATATTTGTGGGACGGAGGGATAATAATGTAATTAATTTATTTATTTTGAGAATTTTAAATGTATTTAATGTGTTAATTCAATTCATTTAAATATGAATACGGGAAGAATGTTGATAAAACACGATAAAGAGAATGATACCAATAATTTTCAATTTAGCTTGTCAGGCCGCCACCAAATCGGTGCGACATTCGTGTCCGCAGGACGCGGCCGTACACAAGTTCGAGGTTTTTAGGCCAAATTCGGTCATGATTTGCACCCCCCTGCGCGCAGGCGTAGAGTGTGGAGGAGCATAACCTCATTACTTTCTTGCAAGCTAAGGATGAGTTTCTCCTTATAAACTCACTTCCTCAATAACAATTTTCCAATGCGGGACAAGGCTTTAGCCTTTCCCTTCATCTTTTATTTTCCTTCTTTCCCATCCTCAACACTAATTTTCCAATGTGGGACAAAGGTTCCCTTCATTTCTTCATTTGTTACAACAAACTTAAAAATTCAATTTCTGATTCACCCAATATCGAAATTGGGCGAATAATATATCGAATCGAAGCTCTCTTCGAGGAGCACAAATTCCAACATTTCTTTTCCCTAACTCGGTCAATAATCGAATGATGGTAGTTGTGGCCTTTGTTTTACTCATTCATGTGACTCCTCTTATTTCTTGCAGCACACACTTAATCAAATTGATTAGATAATTAGATGATTGGGCCTTAAATTTAATACAATGGACATTAATTTAATTAAGGCCTAGGTTATATGTACCCACAACTATTTAAAGTACACCCAATTTATAATTTTATTAAATAAAAAATATGGTAGTTATCCTCTTGACTTTTTCTCTGAAAATGCGTACACCCACCCTTAAATTGTTATAATATATGTAAATATATTATTATATTTTATGGATATAATATTAGATATATCCAGTGGGCTTTAAGCCCACAAGACTTAGGGTTAGGTATCCTTTATATATTGTATCTTCCCTTTGTATTCTCTACATTCTACACATTCATTGTAACGGCAGTTCTTATTAGTATAATCTCCTGGCTTGGTCGCCCCCAGACGTAGTCACTTTGTGACGAACTGGGTCATCAATATTGTCCATTTACTTTTATGCTTTACGCTTTCCTCTCAATATTACAACACGTTATCAGCACGAGTCTCTACGAGCATTAAGGATTTACGAGAGGATTGCTCCAGCAGTTTTCGGATCGGATTCAAAACTCAATATTTTTTCTGGAATTTATTAAGCGATAAAACTGTAAGTTTATTTATTATGTTTTCTGAAAAAAATAGAAATCCATGCTTAGGGCGAATATGCTTATGCTGTCATGAACAGTATGCTTTATACCCTGCAAATCGCATGCTTGTATACATGATATATCCCTATATATGAGATTCATGTTTTGCATTCATATGCTTAAATTCATGCTGCTTGAATACGTTATTATGTTCCTGATCATGTGATTATCCGATAGTATATATGTTTTACATTGAAAAAGCCCTAATTGACACCTACCAGATTTGTCGATGAACGGCGAACGCCGCCGAAAAATCGACGGGCAAGTCCACCGCCTTTGGTGCGACGCCGCTTCCGGCGCGTCGCCGCCGCTGGCGCGACGCCACCTCCGGTGCGGCCCGACGGACGGCTGCAACGGCCTCTGTTGTGTGACCGCCCTCTGCACCGCGACGGTGCTCGCCTCCTCGCGTCGTTTGGGCGATCGCCGACGACGCGACGCCATGGCTGTCGGCGTACTGACCATGGTGATGCGCAGCAGCGTGACGTCTTGCGCCGACGACTAACCGGCTCAAGCAACGGCTGCTTATTCGCGGCGAATGGGCGCTGTGGACGACGGCCATCACACTAATTCCATGATACGGATTTTTCGCGAACGGCCGCCGGAGAAATCGGCGTTTGTTACGCCTTAATACACCTGTGTACTCTCCTTCGAAAATGGATAGAGTCGTGTGTCTGCTTTCTCACATACTGAAACCCTTATTTTGGTGTTTGGGCTGTTTTGAGTTGGTCCATTTATGTTACTTGGGCCTGGTTATTAATCCAAATGAGGCTGCATTATTTTCAGCCCGATGTTATTAACATTTTGGGCCTCCCTAGTAAATCCTAAATGGA
>JAPKLY010000040.1:441627-457291 GCA_026898435.1 Prunella vulgaris
TTATTAATTAATATTAATATTAATTAAATATTCTTGGGCCATTTTTTTAATTAACTGATTGGGCATTTTATTTTAGTTGATCCTAATTAATTTGGATCCTAACAATTATTTTTGGGCCTGTTGTCCCATTAATAAAAAATTCATAATGGTATTATGAAAGCCCAAATCATCATTTTTTTTAAAAGACCTTATCCAATAATTATTTTTGGGTTCAAGTCCCATTAATAAATGTCTCACAAGTCATACACCCAATCCTTTATCAAATACACCCCTTTTAATAAATTGTCATTGCATTTTATCTTAAGCCCTATTCCTTTTGTTACAAAACAATTATAAATTCTAAATTTATTAGTTCTTTTTCTTTGTAGCAACAAAAATGTCAAACATCACCAAACGCAAATTTGATGAACTGGCACTAGATGGCCACAATTACTTGACATGGGCTTTAGACGTTGAAATCCACTTAGCTTCAAAAGACTTATCCGACACCACCACTCAAGGGTGGAAATCCACTACTGCCCAAAAGGCACAAGCTCTTATCTTCTTAAGACATCATCTTCACAAAGATCTTAAGAATGAATACCTCACTGAAAAAGATCCATCAATGTTGTGGAAATCCCTCCAGGATCGATTCCAACAACAACAAAATGTGATCCTCCCCGAAGCCAGACATGCTTGGACAACACTTCGTTTCCAAGACTTCAAGTCTGTGACGGAGTACAACTCCGCCCTACATCGCATAGTTTCACAGCTCAAGCTGTGCGGTGAACCGATCCCTGATGATCAGTTGATCGAGAAAACTCTTTCCACATTCCATGCTAGTAACCTTGTACTCCAGCAGCAGTACAGGGCCAAAGAGTATCAAACACACTCCGATCTTATTTCTGCACTTCTAGTTGCAGAAAAGCACAACCAATTGTTGATGAAAAATCACAATACTAGACCGGTTGGCTCACAAGCTGTGCCTGAAGCACATGCTACTCGGAGGAACTCTAGAGGCCGTACACGTGGGAAAGGAAATGAGGCGAGTGGGGGACGCGGATCGACCCGAAGTCGAGGCCGTGGTAGGGGAAGAGGTAGAGGTCGCAACAATGCACAATCTAGTGCAACTGAAAACAATGCACCTCAAGACAAACCATCGAGCTCAGCTGCACAGAATAAGCAACTCTGTCACAAGTGTGGATGCGACGACCATTGGTCTCGCCAGTGTCGAACTCCAAAACATCTAGTGGAGCTATATCAACGTATGCTTAAAGACAAAAAGGGAAAAGCTCCTAAAGGTGAATCACACCACACCAAACTGCCAGAAGCAGGCTTTGATATGGAGAATGATGACCTCTTGGGTGATACAATGACTGTAGACGCCTTTGGAGACAATGAGTGATCGACATCAACCTGCTGTTTACTTGTTTTATTAGACTACTTGATACTATTTGCTATTTGGTTTGACCAGCATGTTTGACTGGCTTTTATCTTGACTATGATTGCATGATACTTTTATGGATTTTTTCATTTATGAATGCTTATCAATGCTTTATTTTCACAGTCAAATCCAATTGTCGATCACTATTGTCTACAAAAATAATTTAATACGTTCTTGATAAAGTAGGACCTAAGTGATCCCTTGTGCGGCTGATCAATCAGCGTCTGTAATCTTGGCTCTCCTTAGCATTCCTCATATCTAAACGTACCCAAACATACACTTAAGTGCTTATGGAGATTAATGTGTTGTGCTTAGTAGATAGTGCTACTACACATACTATCTTAAAAGATAGACAATTTTTCCAAACATTAACCGAAAAGAAAGGAAGTGTAACTACTATTTCCGACGACGACATACAAATCGTTGGCTCCGGAAGAGCCTCGATCATTCTACCTATGGGTACCGCGCTGATAATCGAAAATGCTTTATTGTATCCACAATCAAAGCGTACCCTCCTCAGTTTCAAAGACATTCGACTGAATGACTATCACATTGAAACAAATACTGAGGACAATAGTGAATATCTCTTGATGACTCACTATTTAAATTGTCGTAAACACATCGTCGAAAAACTTCCATCTTTCTCGTCTGGCTTGTATTACACATACATCAGACCCTCAAATCTCCATATAGCTCTTAATCTAAAATTTAATGATCCAAACTCTTTCAAACTATGGCATGAGCGGTTAGGACATCCAGGACAAACTATGATGCGTCGGATTCTATGTAATTCATCAGGCCATAACATAACACACAACAGAATCCCTTCTGTTAATGAATACATATGTGATGCTTGCACAAAGGGTAAGCTAATAATTCGTCCTTCTAGTAGTAAAGTAAGAACTGAATCTCCTAAATTCCTTGAACGGATTCAAGGAGATATTTGTGGACCAATACACCCAGCATCTGGACCATTTCAGTACTTTATGGTCCTAATAGATGCATCCACTCGGTGGACTTATGTAACTATGCTATCCACTCGCAATACTGCTTTTGCAAAGCTTATTGCACAGATCATCCTGTTGAGATCTCAATTCCCAGATCATCCTATTAAATCCATTCGTATGGATAATGCCGGTGAATTCACCTCTAAGGCATTCGATGATTTTTGCATGGCACTGGGAATCAAAGTGGAGCATTCGGTCCCTCATGTTCATACTCAAAATGGTCTAGCTGAATCATTAATTAAACGTCTTAAATTAATCGCTAGACCACTACTACACAAAACGAACTTACCTGTTTCATGTTGGGGGCATGCAATCTTACATGCATCATCACTAATCCAATTCCGACCAACTGCATATCATGAATATTCCCCTATTCAACTCGTGCGTGGAAATGAACCTAACATTTCCCATCTGCGTACATTCGGTTGTGCAGTATATGTTCCAATACCACCACCTAAGCGAACATCTATGGGCCCACAAAGGAAACTCGGTATTTACATCGGTTTTGTATCTCCCACAATACTTAAATACCTCGAGCCTTTAACTGGGGATCAGTTTACAGCCCGTTTCGCTGACTGCACATTCGACGAAGATCTATTTCCGGCCTTAGGGGGAGAGAAAAATACCACAATTAATAAATGCCGTGAAATAACTTGGAACACAAAAGATCTTCAGTTCCTAGACCCACGCACAAATCAATCTGAACTTGAAGTTCAGAAGATAATAAATTTGCAATACCTAGCAAATAACCTGCCAGATGCATTCACTGATCATAAAGGAGTGACTAAGTCGCATATACCTGCGGTAAATGCGCCTCAAAGGGTTCAACTCCCTTTGAAGACAAATGTTAATCCCCCCATGCGCCAGAAGCGTAAAGGAAATATTAACATAAGCGAACCGAATTCGCGTAAGTGTAAAGCTAGCAAACACACTATGTCACCCCTAAAATCTCCTGAAGAGATTCGTCCTGCAGACGAAAATCAGAGTCAAAACTCACGTGCTAAATCAATTAATGACTCTGAGAAAGCGGAATCATCAGACCGATACCCTTTGGGAAATGAAGAGGATCTGGTCGATGTAAACATTGAAGTTTCAACAAACTTCGTAAACACGGGAGAAACTTATAACAGAAATACAACTGTTGTCGACAACACATTTGCAGCCTTAATTGCCTTCACCATTTCTAATAATGATCTAGATCCTGAACCCAAAACTATATCCGAGTGCCGGAAGCGCTCTGATTGGGTGAAATGGGAAGCTGCAATAAAGGCAGAGCTATACTCGCTAAACAAACGAAATGTTTTCGGTTCCATCGTTCGTACCCAGAATAATGTAGTCCCTGTTGGATACAAATGGGTATTTGTACGAAAGCAAAACGAGAACAATGAGATTGTGAGATACAAAGTGAGGTTAGTGGCTCAAGGGTTTTCGCAGAGACCCGATATCGATTTCGATCAAACTTACTCTCCTGTTATGGATGCCATAACATTCCGCTTCCTAATATCCCTGGCAGTTAAACTAAACTTAGAAATGCAGCTAATGGACGTAGTTACCGCATACTTATACGGATCATTAGATTCTGACATCTATATGAAAATCCCTGATGGATTAACTATTCCCCAAATGAGGAATAACGAACATCGTAGTATGTTCAGCATTAAGTTGCAACGCTCGTTATATGGCTTAAAACAGTCAGGTCGTATGTGGTATAATCGACTAAGCGAATTCCTCCTGAAGAAGGAATACGTAAATAACGAGGCTTTTCCTTGTGTCTTTACTAAGAAATCCCTTAATGGTTTTTGCATCATCTCGGTGTATGTGGATGATCTAAACATTATTGGAACAAGGAAAGAGATTGAAGAAGCAAGTTCAATCTTAAAAACTGAATTTGAAATGAAAACTTTGGGTAAAACCAAGTTCTGCCTCGGTCTGCAGATCGAGCATTTCCCTGAAGGAATACTGATACACCAATCAGCTTACCTAAAGAAAGTGTTGGAGAGATTCCATATGGATAAATCTCATCCTTTAAGCACTCCAATGGCTGTCCGTTCCCTTGATTTGGAAAAGGACCCATTCAGACCTAAAGAAGATACCGAAGAGCTATTGGGACCTGAAGTTCCATATCTAAGTGCAATTGGTGCACTGCTCTATCTTGCAAACTGCACTAGGCCCGATATTGCCTTTGCAGTCAATCTACTTGCAAGGTTCAGTGCCTCCCCTACGAGGAGACATTGGAATGGTGTGAAACATATCCTACGATATCTTCAAGGTTCTCAAGATCTTGGTCTTTTCTATCAAAGAAACCAAGACAACACGCTTATAGGTTATGCTGATGCTGGTTATCTATCTGATCCCCATAATGCGAAATCGCAAACGGGTTATGTTTTCCTCTGTGGTGGAACAGCCATTTCATGGAGATCTGTCAAACAAACTTTGGTGACCACATCGTCAAACCACTCAGAGATCATAGCTCTGTACGAAACTGCACGAGAATGTGTGTGGTTAAAGTCCCTTATAAAACACATTCACGATTCGTGTGGTATCCCTTCTGTTGACTTAAGCCCTTCAATTATCTACGAAGATAATGCTGCATGTATTGCACAAATGAGCAACGGCTATGTCAAAGGGAACTTGACGAAACATATATCCCCAAAATTCTTTTATCCTCACGAACTCCAGAAGAGTGGTGAGATCACGATAAAACAAGTACGCTCAAGTGACAATCTAGCTGATTTGTTCACTAAATCCCTTCCCACTTCGACTTTTGAAAAGTACGTACATGGAATCGGGATGCGTCGACTTGGAAGGTTGTTATCTTCAGGGGGAGTAACAAATGTTAAACAATCCTGATGATTGTATCCTCGAGGCCATTTGTAACACTCCACTAAGTAACACTTGCATTCTTCCTTGTCATATTATATCCAAGGGGGAGTGTTATAATATATGTAAATATATTATTATATTTTATGGATATAATATTAGATATATCCAGTGGGCTTTAAGCCCACAAGACTTAGGGTTAGGTATCCTTTATATATTGTATCTTCCCTTTGTATTCTCTACATTCTACACATTCATTGTAACGGCAGTTCTTATTAGTATAATCTCCTGGCTTGGTCGCCCCCAGACGTAGTCACTTTGTGACGAACTGGGTCATCAATATTGTCCATTTACTTTTATGCTTTACGCTTTCCTCTCAATATTACAACATAAATAATGTATATCCAGAATCTGGATATCCAGAAATTTATTAGGCATTGTATATTTACTTGATTACCCTTAATTTCTTTGGCTTTCCGTAAATTGATAATGTTGTTAAACTCTCCTATTTTCT
Source organism: Prunella vulgaris (assembly GCA_026898435.1). Classification (NCBI taxonomy): domain Eukaryota; kingdom Viridiplantae; phylum Streptophyta; class Magnoliopsida; order Lamiales; family Lamiaceae; genus Prunella; species Prunella vulgaris. The sequence goes on from JAPKLY010000040.1 coordinate 447,392, forward strand.
CTCCATCATAATATCTCCTATTTTTCCTCCATCATTATCTCTTCTTCTTATGACACATTAAATGTGTTGATATAGTCAATAACATATTTTCAATTATTAACTAAAAAATATAATTACTTACAAAAATTAAAAATAAATACGTATATATTTTATAATTTTATTTTTATATATATTTTGTATATTTCATATAATTTTTAAATATTATATATATCACTATGTTTTACCTATATAATAATTTGATGATATTATGAATTTTAGTTTAATAGACTATTATATATAAATTTTAAATCATAATCTTACCCTACAATCTAAATCAAATTTAAAATAATAAAAATAATTTAAATGGAGAATTTATTTTTTTATATCAATAAGTACTATAATGCTTCTATACTCTTAAAGCTTGGTCCATTGATATCATTAGGGGTGGGAATAGGCCAGGCCAGACTAGGCCTCTCACAAAAAAGTCTGGGCCTAGTTCACTATTAATGGGCCTGAGCCTGACCTGTTATCTATGAAAGGCTTTTTAGTAGGCTCGGCCTGAGCCTTTTTAACAAATAGGTCAGACCTGAAAGCCTTTTAAATGCCTACCTAATAAAAAATTTCATAACCTTTTATTCATTATTGAAAATTTCAAAACTATATCTATAAAATTAACAAATATCTCAATAACACCAATAATAATATTAAATATTTTATCAAATCACAAATAACATCGTTAATGCTCACATCAACTCACTAAAAAAAAAAACCATAAAGTAGTTCAAAAAATCAATACATAAATGATAAATATTCTTTCCAATTTTCTTCAACTACTTATAAAGAAAAAAAAATCATAAAAAAAAAAAATCATTCATATTTTCTTCAACTTACCACCTTCTGTGGCCATTGACCAGGTTCCATTAGAACATTTATATATTAATTAATAATAAAAATGATAAATTATATCTTATAAATTAATATCTTAATTATATATTTATATATTATATATATAATATTAAATAGGCCGGCCTGTTGGACTTAAAAGACCTTTAAAAAAGCTCGGGTCTGACCTATTTAACTAAATAGGCTTTTGAAAAGGCCTGAACCTGGCCTATTTATTAAATAGGTCGGGCCTAACAAGGCTTTTAGTAGGCCGGGCCGTAGGCCCCTGTCGAGTAGCCTGACCTATTCCCACCCCTAGATATCATTACCTAGTCCTAATTCTAACTAGAAACACTAATTATAACTATGATACTTAAAAATAAATATAATAATAAAATTAATTATAAAATAACTTTTTTTTAAATTTAAAATTAAAAAGGTTATATTTAAAAGTATTAGTGTTGTTATAATCTTAATACTCAATTCACTGATACCACTGTCGAACACTAATCGTAATAAGAAATATTAATCATAAAAAAGACACTTAAATTTAAAAATATTAAAATTTATAAGTATAAATATTTTTATACTCTTATTGCTCAGTCCATTGATACAACTATCGAGTCTTGATTATAATTAGAAATACTAATTGTAACAAACATATTTAAATAGAAATATTATAATAGAATTAATCATATAATAAACTTATTCGAATGTAGGGTTTGATTTTCTTAAAGTACAAGCTACTGTTGTTATGGTTTTATATTTTTTCAATTCACTTATACGGCCACCGAAAGCTAGTCATAACTAGAAATATTAATCTAAAATTATGTAATAGATTTATTTGAATGAAATTTTTTTAGAATATTAAATATATAAGTACAAACATTTTCATACTGATATATAAATACTCTTTAGTAAACAACTAATTAAAATACATAATAATGCTCTGATAAAAAAAATGTTAAAATTACTAAATTTATATAAGTTTTATGTGTAATATAATTATATATACAAAAATAAAATAAAAAATCAGTAGTGTGTTTTTCTTGTTAGTCTCAATTCAATATCCCAACCATTGAACCCTATATCTTAACCTATGATCCTGTTATACAATTTTAATATTTAGACAAATTTAATGCTTTTAGTAAAAATAACCTATACTTTTAAATAAAAACAACTAATATTAATATATGAATACTCTTTAATAAAACAACTAATTCAAATTCATTGCTTATATTATATCACTCTAATAAAAAATTTAAAATTTAACAAATTACTAAATTTATATAAGATTTACTAACTTTTATCAATCATATATTCTAAACCACAAATTCTATCATATTACTTTAAATTAAAAATTCTCCAAATTAATATATTTATCTAATTTTTTATTTTATAATTAAATTTACAAAAATAAAAGACAATGTTACTATTTTGTGAGTCTCGATTTCAAAAAGCATAAACAAAAGCTGAATTGAACACACTTAATATTTTCCAATTCGATTAGGTTTGATTGTTAGTAAAACGTTTGAGTTAGTATGAAGTCATAATTATATAATATATATTTAAATGTATAATTTATAGATACCATATATATACAATATATTTCATTAAAAAATTAAGATAATATTTAGATAAATATACATCTATTACAATTTAAAGTTTGATTAATTATTAGTTTTTATAAACACTTACAATATTAATTTTTTTTTAAAAGTAAATAAAAAAGATTAATGTATAATGAAGATATTAAATTAAATACATTAATAAACTAATTGTATAGTAAAATAAAATAATTCAATAAAAAACTGAAAAATTAAAATTAGTAATGATTAATCGAGAATTTAAAAACTTGGAAAACGCTAGAACTAAAACTGAAATTAAATATTGGGACTAAGTACATTTTTTAAATTAATCTTGATATTTAAAATGTAAGAGAAATATATTAAATAAAATAACCAAAGTTAAAACCTATACTAAACTTATTATCAGATAGGATTATTTAATTTTAAATTAGTTGATGTATATAATTATGAGTAGGTATTATCTGCGTAATACTCACCGTAATAATTTCGTGAACAACATATTTTATTTCACGCAATAACACACAGTTTGGTGTGTAGTGTTAATTCATATGCAGTGTAGTGTTAGTTCATATACAGTGTGGTATTAGTTCATATACAATATGATTTTAGTTCATTCACTATGACATACTACGTGTGGTGTTAATTCATATATAGTGTGGTGTTAGTTTATATACATTGTCGTGTTAGTTCATATACATTATTTTATATCATTTATCTAAAAAATAATCAAATCTCAAAATACTTAGAATAAATTGTTGTTCACCATAAAATTTACTGTGTGTATCATTTACATAATACTTTGCCTATAATTATTAACTTTACATATTAACTTAATTTTTTAAAAAGAGAATTTGAGAAAAATTATAAAAAATATGAGAGAGTATTAGTAATAAAGTCAAATTTTGAAATTTGTACGATTAAATATCTTGAAAATATAACTTAAGAGAGAGAAACAAATTTAAAATTCAAAATCCTCATTAATTGTGTCTACACTAAACTATTATTTAATTAAGGGTATTTTGGACAATTTAAATGACACAAAATTCAAATATTATAAAAATACCACTTTATGGATATCCAGATTCTGGATATTTAGCACCATTCGTTTGTAATATATCTTAAATAATGAACTTTTTTTTGTTCAAAAAAACAAAAAAGGAACCCTAAAAAAATGAAAAAGAAAAAAATGTCAAAAAGTTTTTGTTTAAATTACAAAAAAAAGTTCCCAAAAAAACTAGAAAATATTAAAAAAATCAAATAATAAATTAAAAAATCAAATATCTTTATCAAACACCAAACAACATTTTCTCGATTATTCTTAAAAAAAACATAATTAGATTAACAATATATTTTGAAAAAATGGTAAAAATTAGATTTTTTTAAAGAAAATTGTACTTTTTTCCATAAAACCAGAATATAAAAAAATCATGTACTTAAATATAGAAATATAGATTGAGAGGGAAGAAAAAAAAAAGATAATGAATGAAGATTGAGGAAGTAAATAAAAAACAATAACTATTACTTTTACCATTTTTATTTTATTTTTTGAAATCTCACTATTCTTACTCTATTTTTTTAAATTTTCCAGTGCCGCAGTGAATGAAAAGAAATGTCTTACAATTGGAGAAAGCAACGCCATCTCGGGTGGTCATTGAAGTTTGAACCAAAATTTGGTGGAGAGTAAACGGGATCGAACTTGTTAAACATATATATAAAGTGTGATATAAGTATTGATTAAAATACAATATTAATATTTTTAAAACTTGTAGTTTTCTTACAAACAAATAAATTAACCTACATATATATCATCACAAATTCACTGTTATATTTCTTAGGCTGCGTTTACTTTAATTGTTAGAGAATGTTAAAATAAACTTTGATAACACGTGTTTACTTTATAGAACAATAGAAATATTACAATCATAACATCTTGTTTACTTTCATAGTTAAAACTAAATTATAATGAGAAAATAAGAGAGAAGATTGAAATGGAGAAAAAGAGGGAGAATTGTGAAGGGTTATGGCTCAGGTTTATTTTGAGTAAATAACACGGGTTTAACCCAGGTTCGGATGTATAACCCGAAAAAATAAACAAACAAAGTAAACAGCAGGTAAATGTGTGTTATTTACACAACACACCTTTATCTCAAGAAGTAAACATAGCCTTAAACTGTTATATTTCTTTGTTTAGGTGTAAAATTTACTGTAGAACATCCAGAAAAAAAGAGTAAAAGTTAAGAGGAGACAAAGGGAATCATTAATAACTCTCACTAAGTTATCACTCATTTCCTCCAAAATATCTTCAAGCATCATTCCGTTCGGGAAAACCACTTCTCCAGAAAATCTCTTGTATTCAAATGTATTCCCCTTTTAATAGCCTCTCACATATGACATATCCATCTAAACTTTAATTAAAATATGACAGTTCCCAAAACATGACGATTCCAAAATAAAGACAATAAAGTTAAGAAAAAAAAAATGCAAATCAAACAAAACCAATTAAAAGAAACAATTGCTGCTTCGGAAAATAAACACTAGTAGATTTCTTTACTGACGCACGTAATATAATACATATTCTAAGGGTGTGTTTGCAAGAGATTAAAAAAATGTAGAATCATTTTTTCTTTGGATAAGTTGGATCTCACCAACTTCAAAAAAAAAGTGATTCTTCGCTTTTTTTAATTAATTGCAAACACACCCTAAACATATCGTCAAGTGGTTATAGCTTTTGTATTTTAATTCAATATTTTTTTCATAAGCATAAAAAATGACAGAAAAACGTTTTCAAAACCAATTCTCCAAGTGTTTCACTTGTATAGATAATTTCGAAAATAAAACTACAAGATTATGCCCTGTGTGGAAAAGAAGAAGTAAATTTATTATTTATATAGAGAAATATTTGAGATTAATTGTTAAAACAGGATTAATTTTTTTAGTGCCAATCACTTGTGCAAAGAGAGTAGAAGCAATTGGATTTCCAGTTGAGTTGCCTTGCACATTCGAGCAATTGGCTTAATATTCATAAAGCTTCAACATTCCTAGCTCCTATTTTAACAATCAGTCTCAAGCAAACCCAGATGAAGTTGAGGATAAAAGTGATGAAAGTATACACCATTGATTTACAATCAACGGTTTGGATGCATTTAATTTTGAGAAATCATGACAGTAGGGGAGGGTTCGTTTGCTTAGGGGGACTACCCTGGATTATGAGTTTAGTCCCCCTTAATATTCTGTTTGCTTATTGGGATAATTTGGGTGGGATTTAATCCATTTGACTTTTTTGTCCCAAATAATCACACATTCTCAGGATAAGTTGGTCCGAGGGGTAGTGGCCAGACATTATAATCCTAATACGAAATTGACCCTTTTGCCCTTGGTTTTTTAATTAAATTTACTTATTTACCCTTTTCATTTAACAAAATTACAAAATACCATGAAACCCTAAAACATATGTATTCCTCAACAAGTCGTTGTTTCTCTCGCTCCATCTCTCTCTCTCTCTCTCGCTCTTTGGTTTCTCTCGCTCCATCTCTCTCGCCGTTGCTCTCGCTCCATCTCTCTCTCTCCCTCCGCCGTTCAAATCGACGGTATGTATCATTTTTTAATTTTGTTTTTTGTTTTATCATTGTTTTTTAATTAAATCGACCCATTTCTGTTTTTCGGTAAGAAGGAGGAGAGGATTTGTGGGTACTATTTGTTGAAGGAGGCGACGACTTCAGCCGGAGACAAGGCGACGACTTCAGCCGGAGTATTGGCAGTATTTGGTATGTATCTAGTTTTATGCTTTCAAATATAGTAGAACAATAGAAGCTCATTCGAGTTCAGTAATATTTTACTGGTGGGATGTCATTTGTGTGTCTTTTTGGTTAAATTTAGTGGTTTATTCATTGCTTTCAATTCAAAACAGTGTAATGGATTATGGATGTTCTACTGTTGTCATGGATAACTTTTCACAAGTATGCTGGTATAGTTCTAAACCCCAAAGATAAGAACACTCAGATTTATTTTCACAAGTATGCTGGTATAGTTCTACTGTTGTCATGGATAACTTTTACAACATTTATGTCTACAATATTTATGGCTGTGACAAGATTTAAAAACAAGGAAAAATTATCCCATTAAGCAAACAAAATATTAAGTGCTGTGATTTGATTTCCTGAAAGATATTTGGATTTAGCACTTTTGAGTGGCCCTTCTGAGAACATGATTGAGTATCATTTCATCTTTGTTTGAGTAGTGTATTTGAATGTTGTTATTGATTATATTTTTCTTAATATTCCACAGCGTGTTGAAGATATGAGAGGAGTAACAGGGATTAGAGCAACAATTGGTGTTGTTATTTCACTACTTTTGAGAGCTAAAGTGTTTGTGATAGTGATGGCTTTAGGATACTTGAGGTCGCGTGGTCGTCGTAGGAATATTAGGAATATTCACCAATGTTACAGTCTGACGAATAAAATTCCCAAGCAGTTATTGCATCTACATTACTTGATCAATGTCTCAGAGGAAACAAGTAGAACTCACCTTCGGATGAACAGAGACTGTTTCAATAAATTGTGTTTCTTACTAGAGAATTTAGGTGGCCTTTCCCCTACCCGAAATGTTACAATTGCCGAACAAGTATCCATTTTCTTGACGGTAATGCCTCACCATACAAAAAACAGCATTGTAAAAAAGAGTTTCTATCGTTCAGGCTTCACGGTTAGTAAATACTTTAATCACGTACTTAATATTGTGCTTAAACTGCATCATGTTCTGTTCGTCAAACCTCAGCCTGTGCCGGAGAACAGCACTGATAATCGTTGGAAATACTTTAAGGTATTATAACTTTGAATTGAAGATTATGCATTATATGCTTGTTAGATAAACTAAAAGTATGTTTGTGTTAGGGATGTCTTGGTGCATTAGATGGTACATTCATCCCCGTTCAGGTTCCAACCTCAGATATTCCGCGTTATAGAAATCGAAAAGGAATTATTTCTGTTAATGTCCTTGTTGTTTGTGATCAAAACATGAATTACATTTTTGTACTATCCGGATGGGAGGGTTCTGCAGCTGATTGTAGAGTTTTACGAGATGCAATCACTCGCACACATGGACTGAAAATTCCTATGGGTAATTTTTTTTATATTTATTTTTTGGAGGAGACAATTTTAATATCATGTTAAATTGAATATTCATTTAATCAATTATGCATAATCTTGGTTGTAGGTAATTACTATCTGGTTGATGGTGGGTATACTAATGGAAATGGTTTTTTGTCTCCTTATAGAGGAGTAAGATATCATTTGAAAGAGTGGGATGCCACAAATAATGGGCCACAGAATTACCAAGAATATTTCAATTTAAAGCATGCGAAGGCACGCAACGTTATAGAGCGTTCGTTCGGAATCTTGAAGGCCCGTTGGAGTATCCTTAGGAGTAATTCATTCTACCCCATAGAGACCCAAAATCGAATCATATTGGGTTGTTGTTTGCTCCACAATTTTATACGTACGAACATGAGTGTCGATCCAATGGAGAATGAGGGCATCAATTTTGAGAGTGATGATGAAGAAAATCCTATTAATGAGAATGAAGAGTTTATAGATGTAGTTGAACCCTCTCAGGCGTGGACAAATTTAAGAGATAACCTAGCTATTCAAATGTATGCGGAATACATGTGAACTTCTGGATTTTTTTACAACTGCTATGTATTAATGACTCTTGGGATGACTTTATTTATCATGTATGACTGTATTATGAATTTTAAATTAATTGTTCTTTGTCTGAGTTAATGGTTGAGTTTCATAGTTTGAGAGGTATGCTCCACTTTGCATTTACTTTAGGGTCATTACTGCTCTTTGTTGATTGTATAGAAATTGATAGATTTATTGACACACTCTGCTCAGCCCACCTTTTATTTCCCATCTACAAGTGAACAACATTTTCCTACATCCACCTTTTGTTTTGAATTTCAAAAATTTTACAATTGAGGATTTAACTTATGTGGTAATTTGCATTTGCTACTCCCATATTTGGATAAATGTATAGGGAAAATGGAAGACATGAACATCTCCTCACGAGGTAAGAAAGCTGCAACCTCCGCTTCTAGGAGGTCATGGTCTATAAAAGAAGAGCAGGCTCTGGTGAATGCTTTAAAAGATCTAGTCGCAAATGGCCATAAGTGTGAAAATGGTTTCAAGTCGGGATACATTAGCCTGTTGGAGTGCAAAATCATGCAGGAACTCCCTGGAACCGATCTGAGAGGTGAACCTCACATTACATCAAAGATCCATGTGTGGAAAAAGTTGTATGCATCTATAAGACTAATGGTTGTTAATCATGGGTCTGGATGCGGTATCATGAATGATCTTAATATCATTGAGGCTGATGACCAGCGATGGGAGCAAGTAATTAAGGTAATCCAGTCTATATATTATTATGTTGAAGTTGAAATAGTGATGACAAACTGTAAATCCAAAGTATATATGTTTGCAGAAAGATCCAAACGTGAAGAAGATTCGAAACAAGGCATTCCCATTCTATAATGATTGGAAGGAGCTGTTTGGGAAGGATCGTGCTAATGGAGAATCCGCCCAGACTGCCGGCGACATTGTCCAAAACAATCTCAAGGACAACATGAATCAAAATCCTTCAGCAGGGTTCAACCAAGTTCCATGTGATACTCCCCCCTTCTACGAGAACTCCCCACCTGAAATCCAGTCTGAAGTAGGCCACAGTTCTGCGACGACTAACATCAAAGGTAAAAAAAGAAGGGTGACTGATGACACCGATGACCGTTTTATTGAGGCCATAAAGCTCTTCTGTGATCAATCTGATGTAAAGATTGGACAACTAACTGATCAATTGAGTGACATCAACACTTCTGCTGGATCACAGTATGACAAGACAAAAAAAAGAGATGCTTTGTACAATGTATTGTGAGGGTTAGACTTCCTATTATAATCAAATATAAGTTATGTAACATGAAATTACACTTACTACTGTTGTTATATGTGATGATGCAGATTTCCATTTCTCAATCTCCAAACAAGGGTACGTGTCTCGCAGTATTTTGCCGAGCACCTGAACGAGCTGGATCTTTTCTACAGTTTCCCTACAGATGCAAAGATCGAGATGTTGATCAACATAATTAACAAGATTTGATGCATATTTGGGGTCTTTGTACTTTTGGATAACTCGTATTATGGATGTGTATTCTAGTTGGAGTATTCTAGTTATGGTTCTGTACAAACACTAACTGCTTGCTCATTTTGCTAAAGTGGTTGCTCATTTTGTACTAGATATTTCAGTGAGTAGTCATTCCACATTCCAGTGAGTAGTCATTCCACATTTCAGTGAGTAGTCACTCCACTTTATTGTGAACAATTACATTCCTGACAAAAGTGTATCCTATTGAAACATACATCATGTAAATAGTTAGATTCCTGACAAAAGTGTATCCTAT
>JAPKLY010000040.1:463497-536105 GCA_026898435.1 Prunella vulgaris
TTATTATTATTATTATTATTATTATTATTATTATTATTATTATTATTATTATTATTATTATTATTATTATTATTTTGCAGGAATCTGTCCTAAATGAGATGGAGAGTTCCGGACTTCTTCCACCGTGGGATCAGGAATGAAGAAAATTTATCCCCAATTGGAAGGAAGGGAATTGGCATGGGGATTATACTTTTTGTTGAGATTGTAAGGATATATATATGATGGCTGAAAATAATAATAAAAATAAAAGAAAAATCGAGGCTCGTGAGGAACACGATTTACTTAAAACAAATTATGCCCCCCACTCTCTAGGTGCTAGTGAAATTATGGGACACTTGTTTCCCAGGATACAACGATAATAAGCAACAATATAGCACAATATTTTGCTTAAACGAACTGAGAAGATGTTCGTAAATCACCGGAGTAAGAACGAGATTTTAGTGGAATATTTGGACAAAATAATTGACAGGTTGCCGGAAAGTATCTGGGTATTTTTCCACTCAAATATTGTATATTTTGATATTATTGTGTTTCTTGCAACACATAAGAATACTATTTGTAGTATTCAAAAAGTGACTGTTGGAGTATGGCCATAAAGACCCACAATTGATCTTGACCGTAACCGACAAAACGTCTGAATTAATTGCATTAAAACAGGTTTTTTAAGTTTCAAAACGTGTTGTAACTGTAGAGATTTTTAAATCTCAGCTGTCCTGAAAAAACGCTTCAGGATGACTCAGGCTAACCCTGACTCAGCTCAGGTCAGGCTGATCCGGACTCAGCTCAGGCTGACCCGGACTCAGGTCAGGCTGATCCGGACTCAACTCAAGCTGAACAGATTCAGGTTAGGATAACTTAGTCAGGTCAGGCTGATCCGGACTCAACTCAGGCTGAACGGACTCAGGTCAGGATGACATAGTCAGCTCAGGATGATTTAGTTAGCTCAAGCTAAACAGACTTAGCTCAGGATGACTTAGTCAGGTCAGGATTACTTAGTCAGGTCAGGATGGGAGTCAAGTCAGCATTACCCGGACTCAGGTCAGCACAACCCGAACTCAGGTCAGGACAAGAGTCAGGTCTGTACGACCCTGACTCAGGTCAGGACAAGATCAAACTGACTCGAAAAATTTATACTCAGGTTCAGGCTTAGGCTGACCCGGACTCAGGTCAAGACGACCCGGACTCAGGTCAGGACAACCCCGGCTCAGGACAAGATGACTCAGGCTCAGGTCAGGCTGACCTGGGCTCAGGATGACTCAAGCTCAGGACAAGAGTCTTTTATATCCCTTCTTTCCCATCCTCAACAACCATTTTCCAATGTGGGACAAGGTTCTTATATCCCTTCTTTCCCATCCTCAAACATCAATTTTCCAATGTGGGACAAAGGTTCCCTACATTCTCATTTGTTACAACAAACTTAAAAGTTTAATTTCTCATTCACCCAATATCGGAATTGGGTGAGTAATATATCGAATCGAAGCTCTTTTCGAGGAGCACAAATTCCAACAATCCCCCACATGAATGGAAATTATTACAGATACCAAAAAAGGTTTTTGGTGATATATAACGACGTTAGAAGCTTGCAAAGAATAGGTAGGTGTTACCCTTTGAACCTTCCTTTGTGAAAGTACACTTACTTTACTAGTTGAATAGTAGACGTGATGTCTTTGAACTATCAACCATTAGTGTAAATGATGGTGTAATTCACTCAAGCTCTTCCTAACAACTTTCAGTTCTCATGAGTATGTTCGTTTCGGCCATGAACATCGCCTGGTTCTGCAAGAGTTTTTAGGAATATGCCTTATAGTATTCCCTTCGAAGCGGCCCCACTTCTCTCTCACATATGTGATTCTTTTAAGAGTATCTCAAGCTCTTCTCAAATCATTAATAGACATTTTGCTAATCCTCATACCACTTCACTGTAACATCTTTTAGGTAATGGGTATTTTAGGGTTTAATTAGATTATCCCCCACAAAATAGTGATTTTAAGTTAGACAATTAGGTTGTCCTTTTGAACCTAATTCTTGGGATTTCCAATCACTTAGGTAAGGTTTTCCTTCATCTAAACTCAATTTTGTAAGGCTTTAAGTCTCATTCCTCTAGATGACGACAAAACTAACTCTCTATTTAACCCTTTGGTTAACGGATCCGCTATGTTATCTTTAGACCTTACATAGTCTATTGTGATAACCCCAGTTGAGAGTAGTTGTTTAATGGTATTATGTCTACGACGAATATGTCTAGATTTACCATTATATAGATTACTTTGTGCTCTACCAATTGCAGATTGACTATCACAATGTATGCAAATTGGTGGCACCGGTTTCGTCCATTTCGGAATATCTTCTAAGAAATTCCTAAGCCATTCGGCTTCTTCACCACATTTATCTAGAGCAATAAACTCCGATTCCATGGTGGATCTTGCTATCACCGTTTGTTTAGAAGATCTCCAAGATATGGCTGCTCCTCCTAAAGTGAAGACATATCCACTTGTAGACTTCGAGTCCTTTATGTCCGATATCCAATTAGCATCGCTATAACCTTCAATTACAGCAGGATATCTCGTATAATGTAGCCCATATTCTCGCTTATGCCTCAAGTATCTAAGTACTCTTACAATAGCTCTCCAATGGCATTCACCCGGATTACTAGTGTATCTACTTAACTTGTTTACGGCGTAGGCCAAGTCCGGTCTTGTGCAACTGGTTAAGTACATTAGACTGCCTATTACTCTTGAGTACTCCACTTGACTCACACCTTCGCCTCTATTTTTGGCAAGATGTTGGCTAGGATCTATCGGAGTTCTAGCAAAACCCGTATCGTTTTTGCTAAACTTATCTAGAATCTTATCCACATAGTGAGCTTGACTCAAGACAATTCCATCTGATGTTTTATGAATTTTAATTCCAAGTATAACATCAGCTAGTCCCATATCTTTCATGTCAAATTTGGAATTCAACATATTCTTTATGGACTTTACCATTTTATCATTACTTCCAATGATTAATATGTCGTCTACATAAAGACACATGATTATGTAACCATCTTCGGTGTCTTTTATATAAACACATTTGTCACATTCATTAATTTGAAATCCATGTTCTAACATGGCATTATCAAATTTCTCATGCCATTGTTTTGGTGCTTGTTTCAAACCATATAATGATTTTACTAATTTGCACACCTTATTTTCTTGTCCCGGAGCTAAGAAACCCTCGGGTTGTTCCATGTAAATCTCCTCATCTAAATCACCATTTAGAAAAGCGGTTTTTACATCCATTTGATGTATTTCAAGATTTCTCAAAGCGGCAATTGCTATGATTAATCTTATCGACGTAATTCTCGTTACGGGAGAGTACGTATCAAAGTAGTCAAGACCTTCCTTTTGTCTATAACCTTTTATCACAAGTCTTGCCTTGTATTTATCAATGGTCCCGTCCGCTTTCATTTTTCTTTTGAAAATCCACTTGTACCCTAGTGGTTTACTTCCCGGAGGGAGATCCACTAGTTCCCACGTGTGATTTTGCAAAATAGAATTTACTTCACTTTGAATTGCTTCTTTCCAAAGAGGACCTTCGGAAGAGTTCACGGCTTCCTTGAAGCTTTGAGGTTCACTTTCGAGCATGTAAGTTAGAAAATCCGGACCAAAGGATTTTCCTACTCGTGCTCTTTTACTACGTCTAGGTTCAACCTCTTCGTCATCTACAATTTCATCAATTGTAGGGTTTGCAAAACTAGGGTTTGCATGGCTAGGGTTTGCATGTATTTTAGAAGTACTAGCCTCTTCATTTATTTTGCATGGAAATATATGCTCAAAAAATGAACATTTCTTGATTCCATGAAGTATTCTTATGTATATCGTCAATTTGTGATTCATACACAAGAAACCGATAGGCACTACTATTATGTGCATATCCAATAAATATACAATCAATAGTTTTAGGACCTATTTTTACTTTCTTAGGTGGTGGAATTGCAACCTTAGCAAGACACCCCCACACTTTTAAGTATTTATAAGATGGTACTCGACCATGCCATAATTCATATGGACTTTTATCAATTTTCTTACGGGGTATCTTATTTAAAAGATAATTTGCCGTCAACACCGCTTCACCCCACATATTTTGAGGAAGTCTGGAATCTAGTAACATTGCATTCATCATTTCTTTCAATGTTCTATTTTTACGTTCCGCGACACCATTTTGTTGAGGTGAATAAGGTGCAGTAGTTTCATGCTTAATTCCGTGTTGTGCACAAAATTCGGCAAATGGAAACTCATACTCACCTCCTCTATCACTTCTCAACATTTTAATTTTTCTATTGAGTTGATTTTCAACCTCATTTTTATAAAGCACGAACTTGTCAAAAGCTTCGTCTTTACTTTTTAGAAGATATACAAAATAAAATTTTGTGCTATCATCTACAAAAGTGATGAAATATTTATTTCCACCACGTGTTTGTACACTTTTTAAATTGCACACATCCGTGTGAATTAATTCAAGTGGTTCACTATTTCTTTCAATAGTTCGGAAAGATGAACGAGTCATTTTCGCTTCTACACAAATCTCACGCTTATGATTTGTATCAATATGGAGTGTAGGTATACTATTTAAATTCATTAATTTTCTTAATGAATTAAAATTGACATGTCCCAAACGACCATTCCAAGTAATAGACGACTCAATCAAATAAGAAGAAGATGAAGCATTTTTATTCATAATTTTCTTAATCGTCATTACATTGAGTTTGAAAAGGCCATCACACTCATAGCCCTTTCCGACATACACTCCATTCTTGGATAAAATAATTTTATCCGCTCCTATTACAATTTTGAACCCATGTTTGTTCAACAAAGACCCGGACACCAAATTCTTACGAATTTCCGGTACATACAAAACATTGTTCAAAGTCAACTCCTTATCGGAGGTGAATTTCAGCACTACTTTCCCTTTTCCCTTTGACGTCGGAAGTAGCCGAATTGCCCATGTAGAGCTTCTCTTCTTGAACATTTTCATCAAGGAAATTAAATAATTCCTTGGAAGAACAAATATGACGGGTTGCACCCGTATCGAGCCACCATTCACGTGGGTTTGAACCCACCATGTTTACCTCGGACACAACAGCCGAGAAGTGCTTCTCATCTTGGTTGACCATATTGGCTTGGTCTTTCTTCGGATTTCTACATTGAGCCACCTTGTGACCGGGCTTCTCGCAATTGTAGCAAGTCCCGGTGAATTTCTTTTTAAAATCATTCTTCTTCGGACCCAAATTTTTGGTCGAAGGATTATCTTTTTTCTTCCCATTATTTTTGGGGTTGGTCCTCGAGCCTTGGCCTTGTTCAACAACGTTGGCTTTTGGCTCGGAGGCACCATATTTTTTGCTTGATTTCTTGTTGTCCTCTTCAATACGAAGACGAACAACAAGCTCCTCCACGGTCATCTTCTTTCTTTTGTGGGTGAGATAATTCTTGAAATCTTTCCAACCGGATGGTAGCTTGTCGATGATTGCAGCCACTTGGAACGACTCACTAATCACCATCCCTTCCGTATTGATGTCGGAGATAATAACCTGTAGCTCCTGTACTTGACTAACAACAGGTTTAGTATCCACCATCTTAAAATCAAGAAATTTACTTACAAGAAATTTCTTTGTCCCGGCATCCTCCGTTTTGTATTTTTTCTCAAGAGTTTCCCACAACTCTTTTGCAGTTTTGATCCCAATATACACGTTGTAAAGTGCATCGGATAGGCTGTTGAGAATATAATTTTTGGATAAAAAATCCAAGTGGTTCCATGCTTCTTGGGCATGCATGGATTGCTCGTCGGGTTCACTAGGAAGAGTGGGAGGATCTTCCCTTAAGAACCTCGCCAAATTCAGCGAGGTTAAGTAAAAAAGCATTTTTTGTTGCCACCTTTTGAAGTTCTGCCCGGTGAACTTCTCCGGCTTGTCATGGTGGTGAACTGGAATTGTCACCGAAGGAATTGTTGCACCAACGAAGGTGGAAGCGGAGGCCGGAGCAGTGGGAGCCACCTGGGTAACGTCATTCGTCACAATAGAGTTGGTATCAGCCATCTTGAGGATTAATTTGTTTTAAGACTGTAGGGATATATATATGATGGCTGAAAATAATAATAAAAATAAAAGGAAAATCGAGGCTCGTGAGGAACACGATTTCCTTAAAACAAATTATGCCCCTCACTCTCTAGGTGCTAGTGAAATTATGGGACACTTGTTTCCCAGGATACAACGATAATAAGCAACAATATAGCACAATATTTTGCTTAAACGAACTGAGAAGATGTTCGTAAATCACCGGAGTAAGAACGAGATTTTAGTGGAATATTTGGACAAAATAATTGGCAGGTTGCCGGAAAGTATATGGGTATTTTTCCACTCAAATATTGTATATTTTGATATTATTGTGTTTCTTGCAACACATAAGAATACTATTTATAGTATTCAAAAAGTGACTGTTGGAGTATGGCCATAAAGACCCACAATTGATCTTGACCGTAACCGACAAAACGTCTGAATTAATTGCATTAAAACAGGTTTTTTAAGTTTCAAAACGTGTTGTAACTGTAGAGATTTTTAAATCTCAGCTGGCCTGAAAAAATGCTTCAGGATGACTCAGGCTGACCCTGACTCAGCTCAGGTCAGGCTGATCCGGACTCAACTCAGGCTGACCCGGACTCAGGTCAGGATGACTTAGTCAGGTCAGGCTGATCCGGACTCAACTCAGGCTGAACGGATTCAGGTCAGGATGACTTAGTCAGGTCAGGCTGATCCGGACTCAACTAAGGCTGAACGGACTCAGGTCAGGATGACTTAGTCAGCTCAGGCTGAACGGACTCAGCTCAGGATGACATAGTCAGCTCAGGATGATTTAGTCAGCTCAAGCTGAACAGACTTAGCTCAGGATGACTTAGTCAGGTCAGGATTACTTAGTCAGGTCAGGATGGGAGTCAAGTCAGCATGACCCGGACTCAGGTCAGCACAACCCGAACTCAAGTCAGGACAAGAGTCAGGTCAGTACGACCCGGACTCAGGTCAGGACAAGATCAGGCTGACTCGAAAAATTTATACTCAGGTTCAGGCTTAGGCTCAGGTCAGGCTGACCCGAACTCAGGTTAGGACGACCCGGGCTCAGGTCAGGACGACCCCGGCTCAGGACAAGATGACTCAGGCTCAGGTCGGGCTGACCTGGGCTCAGGATGACTCAAGCTCAGGACAAGAGTCTTTTATATCCCTTCTTTCCCATCCTCAACAACTATTTTTCAATGTGGGACAAGGTTCTTATATCTCTTCTTTCCCATCCTCAAACATCAATTTTCCAACGTGGGACAAAGGTTCCCTACATTCTCATTTGTTACAACAAACTTAAAAGTTTAATTTCTCATTCACCCAATATCGAAATTGGGCGAGTAATATATCGAATCGAATCTCTTTTCGAGGAGCACAAATTCCAACAGAGATTATATACTAATTTCATTGTATTAGTTAATAAAAAGTATGCATTTTTTAATTATTTTTAATACTAATCTTTATATAATTTTATTTAATTAATTGATGTAGTTTATTTATATATTTTAATTAACTTTAATAGTGTAAACAAAATATTGTAAATAAGAAATGGAAGTAAGCGGTGTTACGAAATCCCGCGGGGATGGGAATATGGAGAAGAAAAATTAACATTTACTTCATGGGATGGAGACAATTTTTTTTTTTTTAATTCATGGGATGGAAATAGGGACGAGGATTTCACGAATTCATGGGAATGAGAATAAGAATTAATTTTTAACATTCACGAACTTAATTTTTAATAATATTGGAACAACTTAATTTATTATGGCCCCAATTATGGACTTCATCAGCCACGCTGCTAATTATAAAAATAGAATGAAAAATTTATTTATTTATTTAATTTTATTCTTGGGAATTTTTCAAATTTTTCTCTTTGAAAAAAAAATAATGAATGAACAATTTTAATATGTGTAATATGGATGAAATTTGTTTCAACAGAAATCAAATCTAAAACGTTGGACGAATCTAAATTTTAATATCATAAAAAAATTTCATATCATCTAAAAATTACCAATTATACCAATTTTGTACCAAAATGAAAAAGCAGTCGGGGTGTGACATTTTCAATCCTCAAGCACCATGCAAAATCCATGATTTTAATAATTTATTTATAAAAGCAACTTCCATGCATGCAGTTATGCTAATCCGGTCAAAGATTTAGCACTTTGACTTGATAAAAGTCTCCGAAGAACAAATTAGAATCATTGAATTAAACATCTAATCTTTACTACGTTAGAAACATTTTTGAACTAATCTTTACTACGTTAGAAACATTTTTGAACTAATCTTTGATTTATTTAATATTATTTGGTCTCCAACTTTGATTATTCAACTGATCTCCATATATGTATATATAATGCAAACCGTAGCCTCATACAAACACATTCCTCATCAAATTTCTCCAAGAATCGATTACCAAACAAATTAACACCACCATTATTAATTTCTTGTCTACCAACCCCAAAAGAAGGACATGGAAAAGTACGAGACAACGCAACAATTTCAACACAAATCGACAATATGTTACGAATATGTGGATCAGGTCGAAGAAAGATCGTGGATCCATGAATCCGCCAACGAAGAAATCATGCATATGTTGAAAGACTTGTTGAAAAAAGCTGATCATAAAGGGCACGAGCACGAGATGTGTACGAAATTTGTTTCAATGGTCGAAAAAGATGTTCAAATTGGCGGGGTGCTTCATAAAAGGGTGCATGATTTATTCGGAAAATCTGGCTTAGATATATTGGAAAAGATTGTAAGAAAATTGAATAAAGGCGATGAAGAGGAAGTTGATGTTATTAGTAAAGGTAGAGGGGCTGGTGGTGATACTTTGGAGGAAATTAAACTTGAGAGATTCAAAGTGAAGACTATGAACAATATTGGGGTAGGTGTGGTCAAGGAGGAGGGGCACTAGAGACAATCCAACCAAAAGAAAATATATGGAAGAGAAGATTAATTATTAATTCTTTTATTAATTTGTTAGTTTTTCATATTGTTTGACCCTTTGAAATTTGTGGTTATATTTTCTGAATTTCTTTGTGGTTATGGAAACGTAATATATGTTTTATATTTTCTCTTACTCTTGTATGCACCATGTGCATCTTGTAACTCAAGTTTATTTTTAAAAAGTTATACAAAATATTACTGAAAAAAAATCATACATGCTACTAACGAAAAATGTATCTTTAATAGTATAACTTTTCTTAATAAATAATATAATTTTTTTAAAAATATACCTGAATTGCACGATGCACCTAATGCTCAAGAGATTTACTCTTATATTTTTCGAAGAAAAAAAAGACGTTCTTCAAAATTAAATTAATCTGGTTGACTTTCTTACTATTAAAGCTGATTCTTTTATTTGGTCTTCAACGATTTACAAGCCACAATAATTAGCTCAATCGGGCCCATTTCTCCTATAATGAACGTTGACCTAATATGATCATACTTGAAACGCATTAGGGTATATTTGGTTCGTAAAATAAAAATATCTATCCGTTGATGTATAAATATTTTTATCTTACTGTAACCTTTAATTTTTTTCACAGAAATTAATAAACTCTTTTATTAATATTGCGAAAAGAAAATTACAAAGAATATTTATGAATTTGAATTTAAAGGTATCGAGCGATTGTTTGGTCCAATCTCTATTCGATCCTCTGATTCTTCTCTTCGAGTCTTGACTTTATTTGTGAAATTTTCGGAGTTAAGTCCGATGTTGACTTTGGTGTTGGACGTTAATTTCGAGGGCGTTGAGCCTTGTTTTGAATTAACGTTGCCTTGTCGGAAGGACTTTGTTGTTATGTCGGAGTTGAGTCCGGAGTTGATGTTGAAGTTGATATTAATATTGCCTTATGGTAGGACTTTGTTGAGTGTTCACCTTTGGACTCTCTATGTTGATGTCGTCGTAGGTGAGTGGTGTTGATCGCCGTTGAGGACGTATGGATGACGTTGATTGGAGGGGCTTCACGCCGTATTTCTCTAATCAATCGCCGTTGTTGATGAAGAACGTTGACCGGAGGCTTCGCACCGTGATCCCGGATCAAGACGCCTTGTTGATGAAGAACTTGAAGAACGCTCTTGAAGATCGTGAAGAACGCCTTTGAATCTTCAAAATTGCTCGAAGTCTTGGATCCTGATGCTTCTCTCTAAGCTCTGATCTTCTTGACTCCTTGTTGTGTCGATCGTTGTTGTTGTCGTTGAGGACTTGTAGTTGAACGTTGACTGGAGGGGCTTTGAGCCGTATTTCTCTAATCGAACGCCGATGTTGATGAAGAACGTTGACCGGAGGCTTCACACCGTGATCCCGGATCAAAACGCCTTGTTGATGAAGAACTCGAAGAACGCTCTTGAAGATCGTGAAGAATGCCTTTGAATCTTCAAAGTTGCTCGAAGTCTTGGATCTTGATGCTTCTCTCTGAGCTCTGATCTTCCCGACTCCTTGTTGTGTATAAAATGACTAGAATGAGACCCTATTTATAGGTGTAGAATTCTAGATTTGTGGGCTAGATTTGATGGGCCAAGAGATATTATTTGGATATTATTTGGGAATATTCCCAAAATATCTTAGATTTGACAATCTTCAAAGATATTTGTGAAGATTTGATGATCTTCAAGATATTTGTGAAGATTTGATAATCTTCAAGGATATTTGTGAAGATTTGATTTCTTGGGCTTTTAGAGATCGAACTTGATATCTTGGACTTTAAAAATCCGGAATAAATAGTTGGACTTTAGAGGCCCAAAACATTTAATTGGATTTTTTAGGAGCCCACTTGAATTTATTAGGCTTTTGAGGCCCAATTTAATTTATTATTTAGGAATTAAATTTGTCCAAATTCCTAATAATAAATTATTTTAACATGTAATTTCCACATGTTATTTTTTATTTCGGCAATTAATTTTAAGTGCCTACACTTACGAACCAAATTAACACACCCTTAGAGTAGAGAATGAAACACAGAGTTAACTCAATGTCACTTATAACAAAATCATAAATGTGAAAAATGAAAAGAGAAAAGGGGAAGCAGAAATCAAAGTGAAATTCTATATAGCTCGTTAATATTCCTCTGTGTATTTTGGAGAGAATAGGTATTGTGTGAAACTGTAACTGTGTAAGTGAAATGAATTCTTTTTTTTTTCAGTCAATGAGTAATGCAAAATTATAAAATAATAGATCAATGTAAATATATATTTAGGGAACAAACATTTTCTTCTTCAATTAATATTATCATTGTGCGTAACCGGTAATACACATGAGAAATAGAATTCGTGTATAACAATTTGACCCGATTCAAATTATCATTGGATCAAAATTAGATCAAATCAATTTTTTTCACGTGAATCCTATTTTTATTGTGTATTATTACATGCACACGGGTGGGCTTTTTTTTTTTTTCAAATATTACAATTTTTTTTTCCGTTTACCAATATATGGTAACTTTTACGGGTATTACGATTTTAAGCAAGAGCGCCGTTGCAAACGACGCCCTTAAGAAGTAGCGCCACCTGAAACGAAGTCCTTTGACTGGCGTGCGGGGCCCACTGAAGGGCGCCATTTCCATTGCCGCCCTCAGTACGGAACACGACACACCCCATGTCATCATCATCACAACACACCCCATGTCATCATCACAACATTAACATATATATACATATATATACATTAACATTAAAAAAAGGGTTTTTTTTTCAAATATTGTAAAAAAAAAATTTGTTTATCAATATATGGTGATTAATTGTAATTGTGTGGTTATTTAAAGAATATAGAAAATTTGACCAAGTATTGATAAATCAAACATTTTGGAAGTTAATATTTCGAACAAGACAAAAACTTATATAAAAATTTCTACGTTAAAAATTTCTAAAAATAGGTTAAAATTTTTTAGATGGACGCCCATGCCCTTCAACTTCCTAGCAAACTTAAATGCTACTTTCGGGTATCATGCATGCGTCTATTAGCTTATTTCCTATACTTTTTTTCTTTTCTTTTTTTAAATCACATAATTTTATTTTTTTAAATTAATTTGTTAGATAAAAAATTAAATAATATTATATTACCAATTAAAAAATTTCCTTCCAGACTGTATTATTATATAAACACATGTATGTTACTGAAAAATAATATTTGTGTTACTATTATATTAAATGTTTCTATTTTATATATATTCATTCATTTTTATAAAATAAATAATTTTTCATATAATACAAGAGTAAAATGTATGTTACTATAAGAAAAATATTATTTTTTCACAAATATTTATTTATTATTGTAGAAATAATTATTTTTTCGTATAATAACACATATAAAATTGTAAAAAATTTGTTATTACATTAATCAATATACCTAGATTTCAAGATATAATGATTAAATTAAAAATATATATTTATTCTTATAAAATTATATTTTATCCTTATAGTAACATTCATTTCTCCATATGGTAACACACATTTGCCCATATAGTAACACAAAATGAGGAGCAAATGTATGTTACAATTAGAGAAAATGTATGTTACTATCATATAAAATGTTATTCTTTTTACATATATTCATTTATTTTTATAGAATAAATAATTTTATATAATGAAAAGAGTAAAATATGTGTTACTACAAAAAAATATTAGTTTTTCACAAATATATTATTTATTTTTTAAAAATTAATTAATTTTCATATAGTAACACATAAAATAGTAAAAAGTGTATTACTACATGATTCATTATACCTAGATTTTTAAGGGGATGATGAATAAATAAGAAATACATATTTATTGTTACAAAAACTCATTTTGTCCTTAAAGTAACATATGTTTGCCCATATAATAACACAAAATGAGGAGCAAATGTGTGTTACAATTAGAGTAAATGTATGTTACTATCATATAAAATGTTATTCTTTTTACATATATTCATTTATTTTTATAAAATAAATATTTTTATATAATATAAAGAATAAATGTGTGTTACTATAAGAATAAACATTAGTTTATCACTAATATAATGTTTATTTTTATAGAAATAATTAATATTTCATATAATAACACATATAAAATAGTAAAAAATGTATTTCTACATGATTAAATATACTTAGATTTTAAGGGAATGATGAATAAATATGAAACACATATTTATTCTTATAAAAACTCATGTTGTCCTTAAAGTAACATACATTTGTCCATATAGTAACACAAATTGAGAGTAAATTTGTGTTACAATTAGAGCAAATGTATGTTACTATAAAATTGAATGTGTGTTACTGTAAAATCAAAGTGTATGTTACTATATTTACTTGAATTTTATTAAATTAATACACACATTTCAAATAAAAAAAAACTAAAAGAAAAAAGAAGATGAGAATGGAATTTACTTCACTGGATATATACCCATTACGGAAAATGATATAAGCATCAGCGAAAAGTTAGCGAAAATGGTATAAGCATTGGCGGAAAGAGTGCAAAGGGTGCAATCGTCAATCTTTTTTTTAAAATTATTTTTAGAAAGATTTTTACTGTAGAAATTTCTACGTAAGTGTTCCTCTTCGAACAAAGTGGTGCTATTTTTTAGGAATTAAGGAAAATTAATTTTTTAAAATGATTTAAATATTAAGAAATACTCTAAAAAGTTAACTACAATTTTTTGTAGAATTAATTATTAACCGACTATCTTATAATCCGAGTCATTTATAAAAATCACTTACAAATAAATTTTACATATATATTTTTGAAACCATAAATATTATTTGTCAGGAATTTTACATATATTTTTTTTGAAGCCATAATATATATGTGAATTACGAAAGCGTTCGCTTTCATTTATCTTTTTTTTTTTAAATTTTTTTGAAACCAACCCCTTTCTTCAGTTAACCCTTTCTTTCTACATATATTTTTTTTGTCCATATATATATATTAATATTTTCTACATATGTTAAATTTTTTATATATATTGATTAAATAACCACATAATTACAATTAATTAATTTCATAATTTGAAATGACAGAATAAATTCTCAACCGTTGCCAAAATTTCAGGAGAAAACATGCCTCTGTAACGGCTTCTTCTTCATCACCCCATAAATAAATTTAACATCAATACCTACATAGTATTATATTTTCCTAAATAATAAATCACATAATAAAATTATTTCTCAAACATATTCGAAACGTTTTATAATATTTTTTTATATATATGTTAATGTATTTATTAATATTAATGTATATATATGTAAACGTTTTTTAAAGTTAATGTATATATATGTTAATGTGATGATGATGACATGGGGTGTGTCGTGTTCCGTACTGAGGGCGCCAGTGGTGATGACGCCCTTCAGTGGGCCCCGCACGCCAGTCAAAGAACGCCGTTTCAGGTGGCGTTCCTTTTTAAGGGCGCCGTTTGCAACGGCGCTCTTGCTTAAAATCGTAATGCCCGTAAAAATTACCATATATTGGTAAACGAAAAAAAAATTGCAATATTTGAAAAAAAAAAAGCCCACACCGGTGGCCCAAACAGACCATCAATTTTTATCCGATTTTTTTTTAAAAAAATAATATGATTGACATCAAAGTTTCAGGGCTGATGAAAGCCCAAACATCCATTCAACTATTTTAAATTCCCAATTTTAAGTACCCATTCGTAACTATTTAAAAACTGCTTGTAGAATATTTATTTTGGAAAAGATAATTTTAAAAATTAGTGATTTTAAAAGCTATTTTTAGTGACACACTGAATACCAAATTCCACTAAATTCCACTTAAAGCTAATAACTCACCGCAACTTCAAGAAACCGAGTTCATTAACACATCCTTATGAGATACAAATGTTTGAGCATATATGTCTATAAATCATTAGAAGAGTTTAGTGCATCAAAGATGTTCTAACTATATTACTGAAACTAATATTAAGAAAAACATTACTACTATTAATTAATAATTAGATATTGGGAAAATTACAAAATAATTCACAAAATTGACATTAATTACAAATTGATTTTGTACAAAAAAAAATATGCTTCTGCGCAGAAAAAAAAAGTGTTTCTGTGCAAATATTGTGAATCAATTTGTAAATATAGTGACTTTTTTGAACTAATATGTAAATCACCCTTATATATTTCAATCTTTAGGTCCGTTGACATGGCAGCCCGTTTACTACCAAGCCTAATCCAAAAACGGGTAATTGTTAGGCCTGCTCCAGTCTGGTCCAATTCACATCTCTAGATGAGAAACGTAAGTTGTCAACACAACTTTCACTCTAATTTCCCCGGGTAAATATCCATAAATGACTGGTGGTTTACGCCCGTACACCACCTCAATGGTGTGCATTCCGTGGAAGAATGGAAACTAGTATTAAAACAAAATTCAGCCCAAGCTAACCACTCCACCCAACAACGAGGATGATCAGAAACAAAACATAGTAAATAAGTTTCCAAGCATCTATTCATTACCTCCGATTGACCATCTGTTTCCAGGTGATAGGCGGAACTCATTCGAAGTTTGGTACCCGTGGTACGGAATAACTCCTGCCAAAAGGCGTTGCAAAAAATAGTATCTCGGTCAGAGACAATAGAACGAGGTATCCCATGCAATTTGACCACCTCACGTGCGAAAATCGCGGCTAAATCTCTTGCTGTGAAAGAATGAGACATGGGAAAAAATGGACAGCCTATCCACGACCACCAAGATTACATCAAACCTATGAGATTTAGGTAGTCCAAAGATAAAATCCATACTAACGTCCTCCCAAATTTGGTCCAGAATCGGTAAGGGTTGAAGTAATCCAGCTGGAGAGCGCATGTCCGTCTTGCTGCGCTGACAAGTAAGACACTCAGCTACGAAGTTTGTAACCATCTTTATCATCCCAGGCCAATAGACATTAGACACAAGGCGTCGATAAGTGCGATATGCACCTGCGTGCCCACCTATCGGTGTTGAATGAAATTCCAAAATTAATTTTTGTATCCATCTGGGGTCATTCGGAATGGCTAACCGATTCTTGAAATAGAGCAGCCCATTCACTAGAGTGTAAGGTTTGGTAACGGGGGCTCCTTGCTCTAGAGCCTGCACAATTGGAGAATACACAGGATCACCCCTAACAGCTTGTTTAAGTGCAGCCCATTCCACTCACGTTGGAATAGTAATGGCTCCAAGGGACAAAGCATAATCATGGCGTGAAAGGGCATCCGTAGCGATGTTCGAAGCCCCGGATTTGTACTCCACCACAAAATCAAACCCTATCAATTTGGACACCTAATATTGCTGTGCAGGAGATGATATGGACTGTTGTAACATGTATTTCAAACTGTAGTGGTCGGTCCGGACCACAAAACGTCGGCCTACCAAGTATTGACGCCAATGTTGCACCGTAAGAACAACTGCCATGAGCTCTTAGATTTAGCTGAATTCCGTTCTGAAAGAGCCTTGCTGAAAAAAGCAATAGGGCGCCGCTCCTGCATAAGCACAACACCCAACCCCCGACCCAAAACATCACATTCAATACAAAAGGGTATATTAAAATCTGGAATGGCTAACACCGGAGCTGTGGTAATGGCTTTCTATAGAGCTTCAAAAGTAGATTGGGTAGCTGCTCCCCATACAAACTTCTGATCAAGAGCCTCCTTCCGGAGAAGAGCAGTTAGAGGCAAAGCGATTTTCCCATAATCCTTAATGAATCGTCGGTAATAGTCTGTGAGACCTAGGAACCCCCGGACCCCCTTAACAGACTTTGGTGTAGGCCATTGAAGCACAACTAGGACTTTAGTCGGATCCATTTACACTCCTTCTGAGGAAACGACATGCCCCAAATACTCGATGGAGCGCTTAGCTCAAGAACATTTCTTCGGGTTCACAACAAAAGAAGCTGAAGCTAAAAGGCGAAGCACTTCTTTCAAATGAAGACAATGGGAATCCCAATATAGACTGTATATTAAAATATCATCAAAAAATACCAACACATACTTACGTAATAAGGGTCGGAAAAGATCATTCATAACCGCTTGAAAAGTGGCTGGAGCATTGCAAAGACCAAACGGCATGACTAGCCATTCATAGTGCCCCAAATGTGTACAGAAACCAGTCTTGGGAATATCTTCCGGAGCTATTCGTATTTGATGATAACCGGCACGTATGTCCAATTTAGTGAACCACGAGCACCATTTAGCTCATCTAACAACTCTTGTATCACCGAAATAGGATACTTGTCTGGTATAGTGCGTTTATTTAGCTCACGATAGTCTATACAAAATTGCCAACTGCTATCTTTCTTATGTACCAGTAGGACAGGACTGGAATACGGCCTAGTACTTGGTTGAGTCAACCCTGCCCCTAACATCTCTTCCACCATTCTCTCAATTTCAGATTTTTGCTCCAAACTGTAACGATATGGCCGTATTGCGACAGGTGCAGACCCAGGCTGCAAGGGAATACGATGATCAACAGCCCGCGTTGGTGGCAACCCTGGAAGTGGTTGCATGACGGTTGGAAATTCTTTTAATAGCTGAGCAATTTCCGGGGCCAATTCCTCATGGGTAGACTCTTCCGCCTGTTGCAATGCTAAAGACCAGAGCAACCAACTAGTATCAATATCATGTAATTTAAGAAGAGAGGTAGAAGAAACCTGTCTTTTCTGCAAACTAGGAACCCCTTGAAGACTGTGAGGCTGACCATGTAGAGTAAATCGCAATACTTGAGTATTCTAGTAGGCCGTTATTTCCCCCAAGGCTGCCAAAAATGTAACTCCTAAAATTACATCAACACCACTTACCGGAAATATGTGTCCAGAAAAAATAAAGATTGTCGACCCCAAGTCCAATTCAATAGCTGGACAAACGCCAGATGTACTGATGCTTTTACCATCGCCCAAGGTTACTGGCAAATCTTTGGAGCTATCTGTTGGGAGATTTAATGCTTCCACCACATCTGGAGCAATGAAACAGTGTGTTGCCCCACTATCTATAATGACAACCACTTCCCTCCCTTTAATGGAACCTATGAATTTCAACATTTGTGGCCCATCAAACCCAAAGGCCGATGCCGAGGAAAGGATAATGGATTGAAGGGAGGTCTCTTCTGCTATATCCGTATTTGACACTGCAAATGGATTTTCAAACACCTCATTCTCCAACTCTTCATCAGCATCTAAAACGACCAACACTTGCAGCATTCGGTTCGAACATACATGAGCAGGGGAATAGGGCTCTCAGCATCGAAAACAGAGCTCTCTAGAACGAAGGTCTCTATACTCCGCTTGAGACATTTGTTGTGATGGTCTCGTAAATTATCGTCCAGTAGAGTTGGTGGATTCACTGGAGGCAGAGGGAGCAACCCCACGATTCGGATTGCGTGGAATATTGGGTGACTTCATCCACCCGGACGATGTGGCCTTGGAAGACAGAACCCCAGCGGATCTCGTGTAGCTCTGCGCCTGAAATTTTCCTCCCAACATATTCCGCAAAATAGGTGACTGATTGACTGCTGGATGCATTGAGTCAGAAAGCTCTCTTTCTATTTCTCTCGCAAGATGCATTGTGGTCGCAATATCGTCGGCATCTTTTGATCGCATACGGATCATGATATCATGCCTAAGACCATGGAGGAATAGGCCTAGGGCATCGGGGTCGGTTAAGTGGGGTAAGGAAGACAATCGGGCTATAAACCGGTGGACATATTCATCCACATTCGATATTTGGCGAGTGAGTGCTAATGCTTCACAAGGATTGGATCGTGGATCCGATCCGTATTGTTTCACCAATTCTAACAAAAATTGAGCCCAACTAAGATTTGGGCTTCGCGATCGCAACCACTGTAGCCAATGGATGGCTGATCCTTCCATTGCCACCAAAGCGTACTCTAATTTCATGTCCTCCGGGGCCTTCTCAATGGCGAAAAATTGTTCTACCCGAGAGATTCAAGATGAAGGGTCATCGCCTGAAAACATGGAAAGCTCAATCCGGGGAGTATGATTTCCAATTGTCACAGAGGTTGCAGGCAGAGAGTCTGCTTCCCCTTGTGAGTTGGCCTCCGACGCTACGCCCTTGCCCTTAGCAAGATTAGAGATCAAGGTATGTATCTCTGAAACAGTTATGGTCAACGCATCAACTTTAGCCTCACAATTCTCCATTCCCTTCTCCAACGCTGCGATTTGTTCTTCCGATCTCGTCACCATGTTGATCCGGTAGGTCGGACCAAATTGTTGGAGTTAAGAAAATTGGACACAAAATTCACACACACTCAACGGAATTTCCATCCCACGCCGCTAATGGCTGTAAGTTCCAAACTTATCCTCACATAAAATTCAACGTACCAGCCAGTACAATACATATATACTCCTTACTCACTTGGCCCATGGGCCTTATTTTCACACACTCAATATTACATATGGAAAGTAAATGACAGTCACAGATTCATTGAACATAGACACTCAAACCCACAACCATAGACAATCAAACCCTCAGCCTATTAATTCTGCTTACGGCGCCGCACGCACACCACATGTGTATCAATTATCAAAAGTCTTGTTTAGCTTCGGTCATAAACTCATGGGTGCACATATAATTCTCACACAATTTTGACTAAATTTATTTTAAATACCATAAACTTTAATATCTTATAATATATTATTTTTAAAAATTGACTAATATAATCTATCATAATATTATTAAAGTTTTAATTTTAATATAAAATAAATTTTTTTATATTGAAATAGAGGTTGAGAGTGGTGGTAGCGGATGGATGGGAATGGAGGTGGTAATGAAAATAAGTGAGGATATTTAAAAAAAAATGTAAGGAATTTATTTTAATATCTTATAAGCTGTTAAAATATCTTATTTTATCAAACATTTTAAGAGAGGTAATAAGCTTCTTAAACAACTTATAAGCTATTTTAAAGAGTTTATAAACTCAGTCAAACACACTTTTAATCTTGTACGAATCAAATGCATCGTACGATTCATAGGTATTTTAAAAAATGACAGCTCTTGCAAACACTGAAAAATTACTTAATAAGAGGCAACTTTTCAGTGATAACAAATACTCCATCTATCCCAGAGATGTTTTCACCTTTGGGAGTGCACACTTTTTGAAAAAAGTAGGATGCTGTGTAAAGTTATATTATTAAAATAATGAGATTTGTTGGATTGAATGTAAAAGTAATGACATTTTGTGTAAATATGTGTATATTGTGAGGATAAAGTTAAAGTTAAAGTTTTTATTTATAGAGTGTGAAAATAATTGTGGAATAGACAAAAAAAGGAAAGTGTGAAAGCAATTATGAGATGGAGGGAGTATGAATTTTTAAAAAAATATTTGAGTTATTAGTCACTTGATACACAAAAAGTCTATTCATATGTAGTAGGTGCAACAACTTGCCCTACAAGAATGTAAAGAATTACCTACGAAATTAACAATTCCAAAGAAATTTAAAGTAGAGTTTAACTGACCTTTAATTTCTTTGGAATATATTACTATTTTCATCAAATTTTATATTTTACATTGGTAGTCACATTAACATCAGTGTAATCCTTACATAGACGATCTCTTTTGCTGCGTAGAAACGATCATTTTTGCATTTCTGCAAAGTGAATATTTCATATGCAACAGTGCATGGTGCACTCACTCAATAGTTTATGTTATTTATACTGAAAAGTGTGTGATGACTATACTAAAAAATTTACATTGTTATTTATTTTCAGTGCAATCAACCTACACTTTTTAGTACTAGTTTTCAATCACGTGTTTCGCACGTTGTCTATCTTTGTACAAGTGTATAGTACGTGATCGTTTTAAATTTGATATATATATATATATATATATATGAAAGTGTGGTTTGTCAAATTTATTCTAAGTCTTTCTTCTTTTTAATGTTTTTTTTCTTTTTTTTCTTTTCAAAATATTTTTCTCCTTATGTACAATATTTTTTGTTTGTTAAATGTTTACAATTATCTTTTACAACGAGAATTGAGTGTTGCCCAAATTGTCCTATTTACATTATAATCTCCTTATATACAATATTTTTTGTTAAATATTTATTCCTTCCTTTGATCAGTACTCTTGTATCATTTTTTGAAATGCCTCTGGATAGTGCAACGTATAGTTGGCCATGGGAGAATACATGTTCTGGGAGGTAAACTCCAACCTTTTGAATTGTTTGCCCTTGTGCCTTGTTTATTGTCATTGCAAAGCAAATACGGACTGGGAACTGTTTTCTGATGAACTTGAAAAGGTATCCCTCATCGTTAGCCAGACTCATTGGTATGCGTGGGATGAATACATGATTTTCAATATGTTCCCCAGTTGCAATTTCTGCATGTATTAGATGTTTGGTGAATCCTCGACAAATCAGGCGGCTTCCATTGCAAAGTCTATTTGCTGGGTCCAAATTCCTTAGCAGCATAAGTGGGCAGTTTTCTTTGAGTAGTAAACGATGCGGAGGTATTCCATTCGGCAATAAAGTGTTAAGAAACTCTTCTTGGTAGTAGTTTCCTGTATCGTCTACAGCTGTATCGTAATTGAGAAACTCTTTTCTTTGTCTTGAGAATTTGTCGATCATTATTTTATTTATTTTATCGACGTACTCGTTCTTGGTCGTTAGAATAGCTCTTTGAGTTATGTACTCAGGTGTGGCTTTACTCATCTATGGTTCTGTGTATATAGACTAAATCAGACTATTTTCTTGATTGCTCTCGTCTTCAGGTGCAATTATCATTTCCTCTGGTATCTGAACCAAATCTTCTCCTGTTGTCGGTTCCGTCCCCTTTCCTATCCCGAGTAAGTATTCAACGAATTCTGGATCTTCTATAGCTCTCATGTTTACTTTCAGTTCAAATTTTGTCATTTCGTTCCATAGGTATGAGCGCGCTAGGCTTTCGTTAACTTTTTGTTGCCTTGTTGCTTTAGGAACTACTGGAAGTACTTGTCTGAAGTCGCCTCCAAATACCATTACCTTTCCCCCAAACGGTCTTGAATCATTCATTATATCTCGAATTGTTCTATCGACAGTCTCGATGGTTGTTCATTTTGCCATTGATGCTTCATCCCATATGATTACTGCTGCTCTTCTTATGAGTTCGGCTCGGCTACTCTGTTTAGATATGTGGCAAATGGTTGTTTCGTCAGTTTGCAATGGAATGCTAAATCTTGAGTGTGCTGTTCTTCCTCCTGGCAGTATAGAAGCTGCTACTCCTGATGTTGCTGTTGCAAGTGCAATCCTTCCACTGTTTCTAACTGTAGCCATTAATGCTCTGTATAGGTACGTTTTCCCTGTTCCTCCAGGTCCATCAATAAAAAAAATCTCGCTTTTGTTGCTGTCTATTGTGTGTAGTATGCTTCTGTATGCATGTTTTTGGTCGTCGTTCAGATTTTGAGATGCTTCAATGTCTTTCTCCGGTGTCACGATTGCTAGTTCGTTTGTGTATTCTTTTGACCTTTCATGAGCCGTCTCATTTTCGACTGGTCTAATATTCGGCAAGTCATATGCGGTTATTCTTTTTTCCGACTGATTCAAGGTATTTCTCAATATCGCGCAGGGTGGACTGTTGCTTTTCTTCAAAGTTTGAGATGTTTTCTCGTTCAAAATCCTCAGACATTGAGTCGAAGTAATCATCCCACAGTTTTCTAACATCTGTCGGCTCACAGTGCGTTAGTATCGTTGCAAATAATCTTCTTAGTTCTCTTGACATTTTAAATGTTGTAGCTTCGTCCAAGCATTCAATTATGCTTTGATCTGACTCTAGAAGTCCTCTCTTTTGTGCAACTTCCTTAAAAGTCCAGTATTGTACTCCATCAACTGTCATTAGATCCTCAAAAGATTTTGGTCCTTTCTTATGTATTAGCAGTAGTCGTTCGTAGTATCTTTCCCCTTCTGCTGGGTTTGCACTTGCTATCCTCGTAATGACATTACCCCTTGTCTTTTTGTCCACTTACGGGCTTGTTTGTTCCACACATAGTGTTGTGGAAATTTTCTATATAGAACTGTCTCGGCTTCCCTATTCTCTCTGCATACTTTGAAAAAATCAGTCAGCATTGTCTTTGATGTCCCTTCATCTTGAATGACTCTACGTAAGTCTTGGTTCTCCCAGTATGTTACTAATTGTTGGTTTGGCAGGTGTAGTGGTAGAGTGATCACTGGAGGAGATATCTCGTTCAGAGGGAATTCGTACATTCTCCATAGAGCTTCTTGCGCGGATACCCATCTTGCATCTTGGAACTCCTTAATCTCGTCTATAGACTTGTTCTCATCATTTTGACTTATGTTGACTGCTGCTCTGTCGTGACCTTTGTATATGTACTTGTATAAGTATTTAACTGCTTTCAAACCTGAGCATATTTCTACATTGATATGACAATTATATCTTTTCAACAGGTATGGATTGTATGGAACGACCCATCTATTGTCCAAGACTGTATTTCTTTTTTGTACCTGCATTTTTAAAGTTTGGTTATTAGATATATGTAATAATTGTATATATATTGTTTAGAATATATGTGTGGTTTACCTTTGTTCCATCATTTCTTCTTCGGTAAATTGGGTAGGTGTCCTTTCCTTGTATTGTTTTCTGGGAATACTGTCGTGGATAACGGAAGCGGTATTTATTTTTTACCATGCAAGGGCATTTAGGATTAAGATCTCCGCACGGTCCGTGGATCATGTGTTTTACGACTGCTTCATGTAGTATGGGATCATCTTTTTTATCCGGTACTTCTGCTTTGACGTAGGTATCATACTGGTCTGCATTTGTTATTTTACATGCACTCTGTAGGATTATTAACATGTGAGCATGTGGAAGTCCTCTCTTTTGGAATTCAATGACGTATACGAATGCTGCAACTTTGCCAAATATTTCTTTCTTTACTATCTGATCTTTTAAGTCCATGACTTTTCCCCTGAAAACTCTATTTGAGAGATCTGGTCTGTCTTGTGGTGTTTGTCCCGGAAGAAGTGCGTCTTTAATTTCTTTCCATTCTAAATTACATGTCATTGTTAGAAAAATATCTGGTTTTCTGAAATGTTGTACCAATGCCATAGCATCTAAATATCGGCGGCGCATGTCTCTCGGTCCCCCTATAAATGTAGGAGGCAAGATCTTTCTTAGTCCAACTTTATCTCCTCGTGTCTCTCCTGCATTGACTGTGTCTATAATTCCTTGGTATAGTTCCGCACGAATCTAGGATTGTTTATTCTTGAAGAAGTCAAGTCTGGTTGTTTCTAGCTTTATATACATATCCACAACAAATTGTTGCAGAAGTCTCCCTGCTTGAAGAAGAATTGATAAGCTTTCTAGTCTAATTTGGAGTTTGTAGCAATAATATTCTCGACATGATATCTTTGGGTCTTGTGTTCTTTGGATTCCTGCGAAAAAATATTTTTAAGTGTTTAATGTGTTAGTGTCCTATATTTTTAAATTATTTTTCTTTGCTTTATATAAATGTATTTTAAAATTTGTGTTACCTTGTTGCTCATTCTGAATGATTTCTTCTGCACTTTCTACATGCGTCGTTTTTTGTGAGTCCAATAATGGTTCCTCCAACCGAGTTGATGTAGTTCCTCTTGTATTGTGTCTTTTAATACCATGATGCCAGCCAGCTTCTCCCTTTGGAAACAACAAAGGATACTGTAGTGGATCGTAACAGCCGAAGTAATGTTGTATCCTATGTCTGTTTCCTGATTGTGCATGAACCACAATCTCCCTTTCAAATGGTATATCTTTTTTATTCCATTTGTTCCACAAGGCTGCGACTTGATCTTTTGTGGGTGCGTTGTATACACGCTGGTCAACTTTTACGTTGCTGGCTATGTGTATTTCTAAGTTTTGAAGGGATGGTTGATCGTTTAAGCTCCGGAAAAATGTAGCATAAGGGTTTCCCTGCAATATTCACATGAGTTTCTCTATAATTGGCTTTTCTACATCGGCCCCATTCACCACGTTAAATCTATTTTCCACTTCATTTTCTGTGTCGTAAAAGTATAGCTGGAAAAACACAGGTCTTTGTCTCGGTAAAAGTGCTGGAAGATCATGATATGTTTGACCTTGAACTCTAAACGTGTAAACTCCTTTATTTGATGTAGCTAGTTTCTTATCTAGATTGACTCCGAAAAAGGTAAAGGAGAACATGCTGTTGAATGCTCTTATATTTTTCCTGAAGTGTAAGGCCTCATCGGTTTCAGAGATGAATAGGTTGAGTAGATCTTGAGGTGTTTCTGTTTCCGCAAGTCGTACCTAAGATTAGAGAATAAGTATCTTTTATTATAAATTTTAATTGTAAATCATATTTAACTTTTTTTGAATGTTACCTGGCCATTTTGACAGCAGAATGTTGGAGTTTCGTTTTCAAACTTTATTGCTTTGCAGAAGGGGCATGAAGACTTTATTTTTAGTTCGTGTATTGGGGAAGAAAAAGATGTTGACGGTGTTGATGTCGCCTCTTTACTCTTTTTTCTGTTGTCAAGGGACTGTTGAATCCTCTCTCGTCGTTCCTCTTGGGATAGCATTGAATACCTTGTTCGTTTATTTGTATTTTCCATAACTTTATCTCCAAAGGTATCAAATGTTGCCCTGAAATTTTTTTTAAACCAAAAAGTTAGTTTCTTAAAAAATATAAAATGTTGCGCTAAGATGTTTTTTTAACAAAAAAAGTTTGTTTTTAAAAAAAAAAATTAACACTCAACCTTTATGTGTTTTAATTTTGTAGTCTAATATTTAATTGTATATTTAAATAGTGTTTTCTGCATATTTTTTTTATGAATGAATGAACTATTTTTTTTAGTAAAAAATCTTTTTCTACAAGATTGTTTTATTTTTTGTAAAGCTTAGGGATGTGAAATTCCTACATAATTATAGGTAATAGAAATACAAGGCGAACAATGTACTATGAATAATATATATGATAGTCTCCAAGCATAAAAATAAAAAAGTTCATGACAAATAGATTTTGTAAATATTGGAAAAGTTAAACATAGAAGCATGAGTATGAAGCACCCAAAATTCCAAATGAATGAATATATGTAACAATAAAAGGCAAAAACTATCAAACATGTGCAAGTAATGGAAAGGACACGATATTGGAAATTTTTTAGGTTGATGAAATTGCTAGATATTAATCTTTAATTTTTTATCTACCAGCATATTTACCTAACATAGTAAGAATGTGAAATTAATTAAAAAAATTACTATGTTAGTAAAATTAGATTTAATTAGGTGATTTTTTTCTTTCCGCAAATGAATCAAATCAAACCAAAGATCTTTGCAAGAGGAAAGTTGTTCATATATACTATATAAACACAGTGCGGTTTTGCTAGGGCAGCTATATACGATGTACTGCAGAATAATAAGGTCTTAAAACAAAATTGATGTAGAGAGAGAAAGAGAACAAAGTTGTTCATCCTTGACTTCTACTCATTCTCGGTAAATTAAGTTACCAGTTTTTTAATCATATAAAACTGGATCATCAAATTTTCACTATGACAGATATTAGAATATTCTCTGCAAACTGTGCACCACGTGAGATCTACAAATTAACTCTTTTATTCAGCAACACAATTACTTCATATCTTCTAGATTAAAAATATGAGCATGTAGGAAGATTTTTTTGACAGTTGACTGGACTCTGGAGATAAATATTAGTATACGATTGGTATAATTTTTTATGGCAAATAGTTTACAACATA
Organism: Prunella vulgaris; assembly: GCA_026898435.1. Taxonomy (NCBI): domain Eukaryota; kingdom Viridiplantae; phylum Streptophyta; class Magnoliopsida; order Lamiales; family Lamiaceae; genus Prunella; species Prunella vulgaris. The sequence continues at coordinate 490,233 of JAPKLY010000040.1, forward strand.
TGTGTATCAAGTCTAAAATCTTTTCAATACTATATCAATTTAATTCATAATATTCATTTTATAGTGTATACCAATACTACAATTATGAAGAAACAGATAACATCTGGAATAACAAATATGCAATAGCTCTATGATCAATGTAAAAGTGCAACCACTTACTTGCTCAGTAAAGCTTCATGTCAAAGGTTTGAACTTATGCATGAGCAGATGAAGGTGAAAAACCATGTTTTTTTTTTCATTATATTAAAAACATCATTTCTGTACTTTTCTTATTCCTATTGTGACTCTGGGTAATGTCCATCAAAGAGAAAGAAGATTTCATTATTCGAGTTTACGTGGTATAATTTAGTGAAAACTTATAAGAGCAGATTGATAACAAGAATTTTCCTAACAATATTTATTGCAAATAATTTATAGAACTTAAAAGTGCAATATTTTATTGGTTGCAAGTTATTATAGTCACAAGTATGTATTTCTAAAAATTCTAAAACTACGGGTACCCTTCATTTCTTCACAACAAGTCATAACACACTACAACTATAAGGTTATTTCTTATAGAATTTTGTCTCCTAAACCAAAAGTTAGCTATATCTTACAAGACAGGTTGATGTGTCTGTCTTTCTATGAAAATGTCACTTGGTTATTTAGAACCCATTCCTCAGAATCTACTAAACAATGTAGCGGTGATGAGGTCTCAATATACCAGCAATGGGACAAGTATAGAACATGTAAATGATATAGCTGGACAGAATGCAGAAAGTAACATCACAGACCAACAGACCGGAAGTTCTGAAGTTGTGAACCACAAACTTCTAAACAAGCATCTTAAACAGCAATTGAATTTACCGACACAGTCACAGAGCAGAAACAGCCAAAGTTGTGTCACCACAAAATCTGCTGAATCATTCAAGTTGAAGCAAAGTGGTAATGTCCTAAATATTATTATTTGACTGTGCTTAAAGATATATAATTTCTAATTGGGGAATGATGTTGCAGGTAGTCACAATCCATCTGAAAATATCACACTTGAAACAACTGAGATGAAGACATCTCATGATTCTGATGGACAATCAAGTAAGATTAACAGAACTTCAAATGTAAGAAAGCGGAAGGCTGAAAAGCCATATAGACTATAAAGCATTACTAAATGCTGATGTTCATGAGATTTCCCAAATTATCAAGGAAAGGGGAATGAATAACATGCTAGCAGAACGGATAAAGGTACTAGAATGACTACATACTACATGAACAAGGTGTCAATGTGCATTCTATCTTGAGTTAAAGAAAGTTACCTTGAAAAGTATAAGAGATGACAACTTTTGGTATGTGGCAAAGATCTCACTCTTATCTCCTCTTGTCTTTTTCTCAAATGTGCACGATGAGCAAAAATAAACAATGGAAAGAAATACAAAATTGAGTTTGGATTGGTATCTCCCCAAAATCTTTTGTTGAGTTGTTTTATATGCTCAAGTTCCATTTGGCAGTTTTTTTTAATTAATTTGGTTTTATTGTTATTTGGAATTTGAATTTGAATCTCTATAACTTATGCATTATTGTGGTAATAATGACTATTTCTGTTCTAATTAATTGTATTTGAAATTATTGGCAACTTACGTTTTAATTTCCAGGATTTGGCAAACTATATAACCTATAAAAAATGACCCACAATTGACCAAATGTACAGCTCAGGAGCTGCAAAGACGTGCATTGGCTCGGGCCACTCTGGTAGCAGCTCATCAGGGGAAGCAGCCCATATAAATGCTCTTTTCCTAGACTGAGGAACGCCGAAAGCACCAGCTTTAAGGATACCAAATCTCACTTAGCATAACCCAACCACATAGACACAAAAAATAGAAAATATAAAAAAATCATTAGGAAATGAAAAGCCATAACTTCATTTTGATAATAATTGCAATAGACAACAGCATGTACCTGATATCCCATCTCAAGAAGTGAAGCTAAAGTTAAGCGAAAGGTCTGCCCTTGGTTGAATGATACAAAATTGCGCACATTCTCGAGAAGGATAAACTTTGGATGATAGTAGTCAGCAAAGGATAGAAATGCCAAAATCATCTCGCATTGTACTTTGCTCCAGGTGCTATTGTAAACAGTAGTAAAAATATTTTTTCCTGCAGACAATAAAATGATAATTTTCACTAAACCACCAGTAATTTGAAAAGCTTATATCTTTTAGGGGTTATTTTAAACATCAAGAAATTTTTCTGCAGAGATAGTCTAACTTTCAGGGAGAACACTTCTCAAGACAAATAAAATATAAATTGCTGGCATGGTTCATGTTTTACTATTTGAGATGGAGTATTAATTTATTGTTTCTTTTTATATGAGACCCTTTCTTTTTTCTACTATTTAACAAAACAGGTAGGGTTAAAAAGTAGCCATACAGTGGCGTTTAACTTGAGCACAAAGTTCTAAGGATATGTTCATAACTTTATCACTTACAGACACTCAAATATAATATAAGAAGCATATAAAAGGTTAAGAATCTATGGAAAAAATCAAGAGAAAAAACATAACATTAGCCTCATATTAGCAGTTAGACAGATTCTTACACTTTTATTACACTATTATTGTTGTCACAGCTTTCATAGAACCATGTGCAATGGTTGACATCCCAGCTTTGTAGCACATTGTTGGGATCTTGTAAGTTTGTCTCAAGATCGTGTAAAGCATCACCTATTAAAAGATACCATTTTGCCAAGTAGATGATTCTAAATCTTGGACTGAAAATAAAATTTAAAATAAAAGAAAAAAAATTAGCAACGGGTCTGTCAGGAGTCAGGTAGGCAGAGAAAATATACAAATTAAACAGCACACCCACCGCACCAAAAATTCTGGTCATCAATATTTCATAGAGAATGAGTTCAATAGTCCAAGAAACAAATTAGAAGTTAGAAGCACAACACAGGTTATAATTACAATACCTGAACATTTTTTTCACTCCAACCAGGAACAACACAAAGTAAACGGACCAAAATATATCCTCTGAAAATATATTGGCCAGATTGATAGATAATCAATCATCTCATCTTTTGCAAATTAATAAAGTTTAATTTGCCTAGATGATTAACCTTTCTAAATATAGCAAGTGCCTTTTGAATCTGCTTAAAATAATCACTGATAGTGATAACAAGAAAGGTAATACATAAATAAAAAGAGATAATTGCTTCAAAAGTGTTTACCTGAATGCATGCATAAGTATTGCCACCAGCATTGTCTCCAAGGAGCATTGAATCACATTGGAGCTGTTAAAAAAGCATAAATGTTACTTTTCTAAATACAAGCTAGCATAATAATGAAATAATCATGTTAACAATCCACCTGGGCACTCAGTGGAAACTTATATATCATTTTAGTTCTCCCTAAGTCAATAATCCTACAGGTCCAATCAAGAATTAAAAACCTTAATTCACCGCCATTTTTATATAGGACATCTATCTCTTTCATTTTATCCACGAATTGACAAAGTATTATATAGACCACTTTCATGATTAGCCTTATGATGAACCACTATTTATTTCTAATTATATGAGTTTATATTTTTGATATACGACATATTTTTTTGGGCTTATTTTTGTGGCCTTATTGAAAAGTGATTCATGATACCATGAATTTTAGTATTTCGTACATATAATGTGCAACACGGCTCATTGTTAAGAAAATCACTGCTCATTCTGCTAGAAATTTTATGGTGTCAAAGCCAAAGTAGCATGATAAGACCTGTTACAAACACTTTAAAGCAGACTGTTCTTTCATTCTCAGTCTTTCCCAGTTGTTCCAACCATCTTTCTTGACACAATTATCCATGAATATGTACGTGAAGACCATCCTTTCAAAAGGGTCCATGGTCGTCCAAGATATGTGCACTCTGTCTCTCCGTTAGTAGTAATCACACACCAGAATGAGCCATGTATTCTCAATCATGATATAATATATTAAAGGGGGCGGGGATGGGGATCAGACCACTTTGTTTAAAGATAATTTGATTACCTTAATTTATCACATTGGGCAAGAAAGAAGAGCTTTATGATAACAAATCAGCATGCATAGATGTAACAAAACAACACAATTAGCTTACACCAAGTAACAAATCTAAGCTATTATGTTTCAACAGAGTGACTCGACCTGGTATTAGGATGAATTCACCCTTTTCCTACATATTTAGCATCCTAATAAAAGATTGGCCAAAATCCGATAATTCCCTAATCTGTTATCATAGCATTCAAATCCAAGTATTCTTTGAGATATTGGAATGGTTAAGAATTCTTACAAAGATCACTTGTACTATTACAATGAAGGCAAAAAGACTTAGCAAAAGCCTCCTTGTCCTAGTAAGATGCTTGTACATTATGCTTACTTTACCCGTACATTTTGACAACCATGCACAAACTGCTATATAACTGGAGTTTGATGCGTAAAAAACAAGAATGACATAGTTTCCTACTCGGAAAACTTATTTAAATGTGAAGGCAACGATAAAAATTAACTGGTTACAAACCTCAAGAACACATATCTTGTTGTCTCTTGGGAAGATTTTTTGCTTTGAGGTGTAATATATCCAGAGGATTTATAGTGGATATGGCAATGCTCCGTAGAGCAGTGGCATTACCAAAAATGAAGTCTACACTTCTTTCCACATAAAAATCCCTCAAATATTGCTTCCCATATTGCAAATATAATGTATCATGCATGCACACTAATTTCAGTCGGGAGGACAAACTAAATCTTACGAAAATAATCAAAATATCTTAGTTACCTACAAATTCTGCAAATTTTAACAAAAATAATCAATATAACATTTCTTGATTTGTACATATTTTGCACATTACTACTTAGCCTACTCTGAAGTGTTAAAATCATTATAGCTGCTGGTTGACAATTGTAACTAAAAGGCAGACGTGATGGCAAAAGCTACTTGGGAAAACATAAATTTCATCATGTACCTATGAAATTCTTTTGGATTTAACTTAAACCCCAATCAATGTCCTTGGAATTTTTATTCATAAATTATCATACCTCAGTCAGAAAAGTTTCAAAATTCAGATCATTATTGGTCTGCACAAGTAAAGACCTCAAACAATTCGTAATACAGAACATCTTCTTCTCTCTCTCTTTCTCTCTCTCTCCTCATTCTTGGCAATCATATAGAGAGTGGGGGAATGTATATACCTGCCAACAAAGAAATCAGCAACTGTAGAAAGCACATCGATCAACTGTCACTCTAATTGCCAAAGCTTGTCCTGACCCCTACAAATAATTAAAGAATAAAGGAAAATAATTAAAGAAAAGGATTATCGAAATCAGTTTATCACAATTAATCACCAAAATCCTCTCGCACTACAAAGCTCATCTCACATTAACAGAAACTGGAGTGGTATGTGTGATGATAAGCTAAAAATATCTCAAATAATAATGTAGTACCTTCACCATGAGATTTCAATTCTAATTTCTAAACCCATTTTCAGAAAACCCTCAAAGCCATCACATATACAAAACTCCTGCAAACATAAATACATAAATGGAGATATACAAATACGTGAGGTCAGAACAAATAAATCACTTGATAAACGCAGAAGAATAATCATAAAATTAATTCATAAAAGAAGATTTGAAGTCAGAAAAAATTATACACAGTGAGAAAAGGATGCGGATTGCAGCGGACAGTAGAAGCTGTCGTCGTCGTCGGCAAGTGATTGCTCATGCCCTTTCCCTCTTCGGGACAGGACAGACGAGATCAAGTGCATAAACTATTGATATTCCCAAGTTACCAATGGCATCGTTGGCCGCATCCTGATCGGTAATCGAACAGATTAAATGCGGCTTCAGCGCCGAAGTGCGATAGTAGCACAGAGAGAAACGACCATAAACCTGGAAGAGTTGATAATCAATCAGGGCCAAAAACCCTAATGAAAATCGATAATAATCTATTAGCTATTCCTCGATGATAATATATTAGGGCTAATCAATTAACGGATTACCTTCAATTGAGAAGCCTACTCGTAAAAATACTATTGATCCGTGAAAACACGAAGATTGGGAAGATATCGAGGCCGGCGGGTTGGTCAGCGATCCAACACCGGGCGAGGGAAGATTTTGAGACGCCTGCTCGTGAAAACACTGTCGACCATTGTTCTGAAATAATCTTTATGACAATCTTTGTCATTTCTTTGTTCATGATGCGTAGTAGGCGAAAAGGGGACTCGTCTAAGTTTGATTCAGAAACTCAGAGCTCAACATGGGAAAGAATTTCACACAAACAAATCTAGCAAGGTACAGATGGCTTTAGCCAGGCCAACTTGCTCGGTAGTAGGAGCTATGGGTCCGTTTATGTGTGAGATGTTAAGGAACCTAAGACACAGGAATATGACAAAAGTGATCAGTGCATGCTCAAATCTTGATTTCAATGTCTTGATTCTAGAGTATATGCACGGAGGAAGCCTGGAGCAATGGTTGTATTCAGATGGGTATTTCTTGTACATTATGCAAAGATTAGACATAATGATCAGAAGGTGTAAGTTTTTTATTTTTCTAACTTTTATTTTGATTTTTTTAATTTTTTTTATATTCAGTTGTTCATATATTGTTTTTATAGGTTTTGTTTATCTTTTTTTTTTATATTTACCATTTGATTTTTTATCTTATTCCATGTAAACAAAAAAATTGTTAAGAAAGAATAAATGGTATCGTCTTTGCGTAACTATGAAAGTAAGTATTTCAAACTAAATTACATATGAAATCGGATACATAAATCATTTAAGAAAAGAATCAAAAAAACTTTTTCTTTATTTGATGCGTCCTTCCATGTAAGCTGTTCCCCATCCCATTGCCATAGCTATTTTGTGGTCTTCCCAATTTGTGACAATTGGTGGCATTGGTCTTTTATCTTTTAAATATACCTGAAATTGTAATTCAAAATTTTCATTAATATGTTCTTGTATACAAAACATTTTATACATAAATATTAAATTACCTGGACATAGTGGTTATTGTTCACTAAAGCCATACATATTGATCTCGGTCTTTCAGGTACTTCATTTCGAAATGGCAGTGTGGTAATGGACATGTATGGTGATAACGTAATAAATGCCACATTGTAAGCTGATGCAACTAAGAAGGCCATGTGCGGGAGCATGAACCATTTATTAAACGGTGCGGTCGGTGTATAACAATTCAGTGATTCTAAGACTTCGTCGACATAATTTTCATCCCTAAAAGCCTTTTTGTATAAATCAATATTTTCTCTAAGTTCTGTCGTCAAGTCCTCCCTTACACGTTTCCAATTCTCCTCTCCAAACCCCATCAGTCCTGCTACAGCTCGGAATCCATAGTGTCCGTCACCCTTTACGTTTATCACATCATCTATGTATGGGTAGTACAATGATGGAATTGACTCTTTGAACCTGTACGCTTTGATTGTTGAAGCTTCCTTGTGTTTTTCCTGTACATATTTTCATTTATTATTTTCTTCTTATATTTCTTGTATTATAGCTGTATAATTTTATTTGGATATATATTAAATATTTTTTTTGTACCTGCTGTTGAGTAGTTGTTGAAGGTAAATTGTTGAAGACCTCTTTGTATACAACGTTTGCGATGTCTTTATTTTTATCAGCTGCTTCTGCAACGTTGAGTAACTTTAGTCCCTTTGCAGATGTTATTCTAGAAAATGCAACGTATAAATGCCCATAGCTGAACACGCTTAGGTAATTAATAGTCCATTCATGATATGAAATATGAATATTGTTAATGTAAATACTTCATGCAAGAATAAAATTAAATATTGAAAAGAAAATTTAAACCCTTGATTAAAATTTAAACAAAAAAATATGTTTTTTCAAAAATCTAATTCAAAAACTTAAAAAAAATAATAATAAAATGTTCATATTTTAAAACGGCTTGAGGATTGTAGGTCTGTGGACGTACTGTCGCTGTCCAATTTGCGTTTATTTGATGATGTGTCTTCTTCATTCGTGTTTGAAATGATCTTGAACACCTCTTCAATAATTAATCTTCTTTCCGCTCTTTCAGTTATTCTTTTAGGATTCTTATCCATCTTTACTAAAAACTTGAATTTCTTCTCTTGACAGCACAACAAATTCTTGTAATACATACTCTCAAGTTTATCCTGCAGCTGTAATTAATGATGATTAATATGTATTTATGGTAGAATTTTATTATACATAAACATATAAATTATAATAAGTTAAATAATCGTAAGAGCAAGGTGTATTTACCGTTAAAATTGACTGTGCAAATGTCTTAACAGGACATCCAATAATAGTTTTAGCAGCATCAAAAAGTGTTGCATACACTTCTTCTTTTCCATCAGTTATTATTAACTTCAGCAAATAATATCTTGTGAAGCTGCTATTTTCATTATTGCAATTGGAGCAGGAAACAGTTGTGTTGCTTCCTAAAGGATACACAGTCTCATTGCATTTGCTGCATTTGTCATACCACATTGTGTTCTTGCTAAGAACTTTGACGACTGTTCCGATAAACGTGCAGTATGTACTATTCACCGTGCTTGCAACAATATTTGATAAACTTTCTTCGGTAGCATCCGTCATTCTTTTAGAGGGAGGAAGAGTCCCTTTAATATCAGAAATTTTATCAAATCTGTAGAAAAGTAATATTGGGGTGAAAGAGTGAAAATACCTTTTCTGAAAACTCTGACTTAATTCATCTTCAGGATTGATTTCAATGATGCTTATGTAAGAAGTTTGGAGTTTCAGCTCACCTGGGTTTGAATAAAATTTGGAAAAGTTAGTAAAATTCAAATAGTTGAAAATATATAATCCTATTTTTCTATTGTGGATGACATTACCTAAATATGTGTTGCTAAGTACATTTATAGCCGCAATGATTGGTTGTAACGAAACCATTTCTTCAAGAATCTCCCCTTCATTGGATGCTAAGTCACCCCATAAATCTAATTTAATTGTGGTGGACCTGAATAGAAAAACTATTAGTATTTAAATAAGAATGATGGTTATATTAATATATATGATGTTGAGGAGGATAATATAATATCTAATTGTAGAATTGAATTTAAATTCTCAATATAAATTAAGTACATTTTCTAAAATTTTATATCAAATAAGAAAATAAAAAATATATATAATATATTAGTTAGACAAAACTAATCATGAGATTTCAATTATTTTGTATTAAAAAAACTAAAATATATAATGTATCAACTTGATAGCTAGACAATTTTAAAAATAATACACAAAAAATATCTTTAAAAAAAATCCAAAAAAATATTTTAAAGAGGAGTAAAATTCAAACGGTAACTTTGGCAGAAAAAAGATGAAATAAGCAATTGCTGAAAATAAAAAAATACTAAATGAATCGAGTTCCTTCCCACAACTGAATATTGTGAGCAATCAAATATTCACTTATTATACCTTTCAAAAAAAAATATTCACTTATTATACTTTAATATCTAAGCATTTGGAATTACAGATATCATCAAACGAAAAGGATTACTCAGGTGATCTCAAATGTCAAAGTATAGGCTAAAGAGAAATCGAAAGCCACTCAAATCACTCAACAAAAAGTAAAAAATGAAAGTATGGACTTAAACCCATAAGAAAATGATCCTATCTAAACAACCGCATATAATTTTAGTATTATTATGAATTTATCTAGGTGAAAAAAGAACATAAACAACCTACTTTTTCAGACACATCTTTACCTGAATCATTTCATGAATTATACCCCTGCAATTCATCATACTGGAATGATGACAACCGAAAATGCACTCCAATATAAATCCAAAAACCAATTAATAATCTGACAACCTCATAACCAAAGTGCTAGATGGCTCAAAATTCTAAAAGGTTATGTTAGGGAAAATAAAGAGTCTGAAATTAGAATAAACTAAAATTAAACTGAGCTGAAAAAGACGTTCACCAGAAATGGAGACGAACTTGAAGTTATATTTGTATAATCTGCTCTGAATACATATACTTACAAAATTGTACATGATATTGCCAAAACGTCTAACATGACCAAAGTAGTGTCATTGTTTTGTGCACTGAATAATCAATTTGCAGGTGTAATTGAGCAACATTAACGATGAAGTGAAATTTGGCACAACTCATCTCAATAAAAAACAAATATACCACGGTGAAGCAAGTATTTTGGGTCACTCCGACGGTTCAGTCAACCGAAAGAAAACACTTATACAGTTATACAGTGAATAAAGAAAATTTGCATGCACATTGAAGAATTAATAATTTATCCATCTAAATACAAGCACAAAGAGCAAAACCAAAGACAAAACCATTCTGAAGAACAATTATTCAATTAGTTAAAAATGTGAGTTTTGGAATTGTTAAAACTGAAAACATTAGGTAAATATTGAGGAAAATTACATGTCATCCATCAGTGTCACTTCTCGTTTCTTTGTTGTCTTCTTTCTATTGGGTAAATTTATCACGATTACTGGTGTCACTCTGATAACCCTTCCAACTACATCTGCAAAATTTTATGCAACATAAAAAAAGGTCAGAATTTACACTATCAGAATTTTTCTTCACTCATATAAAAAAAGGTCATCTAACATAAAAAATTTCTTACCCATTAATCTTTTTTGTTGAGAAACATCTTCGAACTTCACAAAAGGTCCTGCTCTGGTATAAGGAATTGGGTCGGTTATCTCTTCCACGCTTGTAGCCTGTGTAAATGACAGTTCAACTTTGTCATTTACGCTATCGAAATTTTTCTTCACGGGTCGGATGTTCCCACCACGTATAATGTAGGTCTTGCCGCGTTCAAGAGCTGAATAGAACTTGTCTATTAGCTCATTGAAAACGGTTGCTTGTATCAGGCCCCCCTAAAAAAAAGATAATGTTCAATTCAGATAGTCCTATTATTACTAATGTAACACTAACATTATAACATGCGAACAAAAGATAATCAATTACCCAAGAAGAAATACATATTGCCCAGGCAAGTTGTCAATATTTCTTGTTCTCTGCAACAAGACCAGCTGAGGAAGAATGGCAACAGCTTCCAGGTAAATGGAGAAAGCCCACATAACCTGGTCAATCATATGAAACATATATATCAAATTGACAAATTCACAAAAGGCAATAAAGCATGTATAGCAGTTATTTCTTGGAATAAAGGTACCTCTTTGAAGGTAAACTTCTCATTTATGATCAGGGCTAATAACAGACATGGTAAAATAAGTACATAGTGACGAAAAGTGTCCTGGTCTTTGTCATAGGATCTACGAACGATCTTGTGCCGTCTCATGTACCAGACTATCGAGAAGGAGCTTACAAAAAATATTAATTTCATTAGCGTACCTAAAAACTACACCTAAGGATAAATCCTTCTGATTAAATACTACATTAAAATTAATAAAAAAAATACATGAGTTTGTTGGGTTGGTTAGGAAAAGGCGTATATACTATATATCATTTTCTTCCATTACCTAGCAGAAGACATACTCAAACAGAAATTATTATTCAAATCTCTAACCCTTATACAAAAGAACCATTTAAGGAAAGCCACAAGGTTTTATTGTGTGCATATCAGACCCAACACAGGCATCCATAAGTTTTAAGCCACATGTTTAGAGCTCAGGGAAGGAGTATAAATGAATTGATATCAAACAAAAGCAAGGGAGACTAAAGCAGCCAATAAGTGATTTAGATATAATGACAGAGCACATGAAATCAGCACGCTGGGAGAAATCTATCTTCTATTATCGGCATAAGGCATACACAAGCAATAAAAAAGAAAAAGAAAACTCACTTGACCATCCTGCATTCCCTTCTCAATATCCACAGTGATGAATTCACCATCCCTTTCATACTTCACGTTCGGGCACTGTTCACAAACCTGGAAAAGCAACATAACACAACTTTGATAAATATAACAGGCAACATTAAATTGACATCACTTGAGAAGTGCTTAAGATGCCATACCTGCTCTGTCATTTGCTGTTGATATCCACCCGACTGCAAAAATCGGGAAAGGTATCCTCTTCGATCATGCAACTAGAGTCGGAGATGGGGAGACTGCAATGATTGGAAACAACATATCCATCCTCCACCATGTAACATTGGGTGGGACCGGCAAGATGTGTGGGGACCGCCACCCTAAGATTGGTGATGGAGTACTCATTGGAGCTGCAACAACCATACTTGGGAATGTCAAAATCGGGAGGGTGCCAAGATTGGTGCCGGTTCTGTTGTGATGATAGACGTGCCTCCCAGAACAACCACCGTAGGAAACCCGACAAGATTAGTGGGTGGGAAGCCAATATTGTTAACATAGTTTCCAAACACAATGATAACAGTGAAGAATTTTAAGAAAATAAAAGGTTAATTGAACAATGAGCTTCGCAGAACTATTACTACAACATTACTTTAGAGCACCTTGTGTCCATCAATGTCTACCCTAAGACTTTGTGCATCTTTATCAAAGTCCCATTATTTGATTCGGGCAATGTTCTAAGACCATATAACCTGATTACAGCCCATGAAAGAGGAATTCATAGCAGTTTCATACTTATCTCATTTAATTTATCAAAAGGAACTCATCTAGGTACCTGTAAATCAGCAGATAGGTCCTTCACGTTGTCCTCTGAAAGCATCTTCTCCTGTAGGATATGTTTCCAATTACAAAACCATTCGAGGAAGGGGAGGGGAGCGGCGGAAGAGATTTTTGCATACCTTCTCAAGTTTTTCATAGGACTTGATGGCATCTCGTCTTATATACCTTATAGCAACCTACAAGAATTAAGAGAAACTCAATATTACCTGGGGCGCGGATGCACAAGAGAAATTTCAAAACAAAACTAAAAGAAATAAATATTTATGGTTATTGGTTCACAGTATCATAAAAATGAAAGAATAAGCATCTGCTGCTACAGTAATCTACCTTACCTTCTTCAGCCTGCTTAGCCACAACATTTGATAACTCCTGCAATAACAAAGAGCGTTTAAACAGAAGGAAAAAGAAAAATCTCAAACACGAGTTTTATCTGATATGCATATTGTCTCAAAACAGGAGCCACAAATTTATGAGATAATCCACAGCCATTCCAAAATCAGCATCATTAAACAGGCAGAAGAGCAACAAATTCACTTGGGCTACAATACTGCCATACCTGCTCTGTCATTTGCTGTTGATATCCACCCGGCTGCAAAAATCGGGAAAGGTATCCTCTTCGATCATGCAACTGGAGTCGTAGTTGGGGAGACTGCTATGATTGGAAACAACATATCCATCCTCCACCATGTAACATTGGGTGGGACCGGCAAGATGTGTGGGGACCGCCACCCCAAGATTGGTGATGGAGTACTCATTGGAGCTGCAGCAACCATACTTGGGAATGTCAAAATCGGGAAGGGTGCCAAGATTAGTGCCGGTTCTGTTGTGTTGTTAGACGTGCCTCCCAGAACAACCACCGTAGGAAACCCGACAAGATTAGTGGGTGGGAAAGCACAGCCCAAAAAGCATGACGAAAATCAATAAATGTGTATATTTTTATAAATATTTACACAAATCAATATTTTTCTATACATAATGTGCAAATAATTTTAAAACAAATAGATAATGCAAATACGCGAATAATTACAGGACTGAAAGAGTATTCCATCATTTATAAATTGCATCTTATGATTGACGTACGCGCACACATTTAATTTGTAGTTTTGTGTAGTTTTGTGTGAATGAAAAATATCTTTGAAGAAAGCCACGAATTAGTGTTCAGGCTCTCATAATAAATAATTTATAAGAATTTTATATGAGATTTAGAGCAAAGAAAGAATACAAAGAAGATGGAAAACAACTGTAAAGTTTACGATTAAAAAATAAAGCAACTGTAGAAAGCACATCAATCAACTGTCACTCTAATTGCCAAAGCTTGTCCTGACCCATGCAAATAATTAAAAAATAAAGGAAAATAATTAAAGAAAAGGATTACCGAAATCAGTTTATCACAATTAATCACCAAAATCCTCTGGCACTACAAAGCTCGTCTCACATTAACAGAAACTGGAGTGGTATGTGTGATGATAAGCTAAAAATATCTCAAATAATAATGTAGTACCTTCACCATGAGATTTCAATTCTAATTTCTAAACCCATTTTCAGAAAACCCTCAAAGCCATCACATATACAAAACTCCTGCAAACATAAATACATAAAATTAAATAATAAAAGAAGATTTGAAGTCAGAAAGAATTATACACAGTGAGAAAATGGTGCGGATTGCTGTGGACAGTAGAAGCTATCGTCGTCCATCGTGATGCGCTACATTGGCTTGAACCTAAACTCACTAACCACAACAAATGGAAAGGAATTTAGAAAGCAATTCAAGACATCATAAACCCTAAAACTTGAAGATTGGGTAAAACAGTAATTAATTCAAGGCGAGTGTGGAAACCTGGGTCGATGACGACAAGATGGGAGCCATGTTCAGCGAGGAGTTGAGAGGGGATTACTGTTTTAAGGTGATCCTGCGTGCAGCCAAACAAAATAAAATAAGTGTTAGAAGAGAACAAACAATGGAATTTGAGAGCAGGAGAATGATAGAGAAAGCGAGAACGCGCACCATCGCAAACCGTTGCCGTGGCTTCGAAAATCAGCAGCGCTCATCGTCGTCAGTCTTGAGTAGGGGGTATATCAATCGTCGCCTGGAAAATCCCCAAATCCGACAGAAATCCCAGTCATTGTCACTCCGTCAATCTCTGTTTGGCGTTTAGTCGGATCGCTGAAATAGATCGGATGACGGTGGGTGACGTTCGATCCGTTGATCGGCAGGGCTCCGTCGCTGTCGTCTGCGCAAACCGCATCGGGTTGGTTGGGGGTCCGCCATCAGGGAGAAGATTTCATTTTGGGGTTAGGGTTTGGAACAGTAGGGTATGGGGAGAGGGGTTTAGGTTTCGCGTGCTGAAGAGGGCAGAACTGTCCAACAAAAATTCCGAGACGTAGGGCAGGAGGAGACGTAGGGCAAGAGGGGTAGAAATGTCAAGTGATAAAAGATTTAAGGGTAAAACCGTCCTAAAATGTTTTACAATTGCAAGCCACTTTTTAGAATAGTATAGATAATCAGCTCATATTTTTCAACATAAACATGGTTAATTGTTAGTGAGTGTACGGTACACTGGGTGCACATGAGACTTACACTTGCGCGAGTAGGTCTCTTGTGCACCAAATGCACCGTGCAATTCAAGTTCATTTTTAAAAATTTACACAAAATACTACTGAAAAGTCACACAATTTATTACTGAAATGTGTATTTTTAAAATTACACTTTTCAGTAATATTATGTGTAATTTTTCAGTAATAAATAGTACAATTTTTAAAAAATACACTTAAATTACACTATATATAGACTATTTTTAATCACTGGCCCAGTTAGAGTTATTATGACGTTTGTGCTTCTGCTTAATGATAGAGCAGTTGGATTTGGGGTTTGAAAATCACACAAAAGCCCCGCAAACTATAACATAATTTGGGCTTCAGACCCATAATAAATGATTGGCTGCACACACTTATGTTTATAGTACACACACAATAGATTTTCACATTTTTCATAAAATATTAAAATCCCATCTTTCCCCTACATTCGCTCAACACTCAATAGGTGGGTGCATGATTGTCAAGAGAAAGAGTAACAAAAGGTATATTTGTCATTTCATATAAATTTTAAAATAACTAATTTTTTGAATGTGTTTACTACAAAAAACAGTGGGTGCATATAACCTAGGCCTAAATGATTTTATATGGTCCCATTCAAATTGAAAAGGTGACCTGGATATGTTTTTGGGTTTTAAGTAATTTTTAAAAATTAGTGATTTTTAAAATTTAGTGAATTTTAAAATTTAAGTTTTTTCATTTTTTAATAAGGTAGATTTTAACTTATGATGAAAGAAAAAATAAAAGTAGAAAAATTATTGGGTGATGTAAAAATATAATAATAATTGATTAATATATTTATGTAGTTTATTTATAGGAGGCTACGGTTAGGGTTTTAAAAAATTTATTTTCAAAATCTAAATTAGAATGAATTTTAGATTTTAAGCAAATTCGGATTTTTAAATTCCAAGTCTTTTTCCATGTACACAAGAAAAATATTCATAAACTTTTTTTTTTCCAAATAATACATCTAAGTTTTGTTTTGAACAGATTCTAAATTAACTTTTATTGAAAAAAAGTTCTTTTAAGTATTAAACTTATTTCACGATTTAGAACTCATCATCTAGATGATTTAGTAAATTTAGGGGCGTTTGGTATAATTGTAAGGAATGGAAATGGTATAGGAATGGAATGAGTATGGAATGAAAGTCATAGTTCTCATATAGCTGAACTATGGTAGATTCCTAAGTTTCTAAGAATTAAAGTCATAGTAGAGTCATTTCAAACACACACTATGACTTTGATTATCATTACTCACATTTCAAAGTATCAAACCAAACACCCCTTAACGTATATATCATTTAATAGGAATATTAAGCAAATAAGACATTAATTAAAGAAAAAGAAAAAAAGGTAGAATCACTACAAAAAAAACGGGTTTTAGAGACCGCTTTTTAGCGACCGCCAATAAAGCGGTCGCAAATATTCATTTTAGCGACCGTATTTGCGACCGCCGAGGTGCTTTGGTAAATTTTGGAATATTTGCGACCGCCAAGCGGTCGCTAAATCATTTAAAAAAATTCCGACCGCCACATGCGGTCGCAAACAGAAATGTGGTCGCTAAATTTTAAACCCGTAACTGGTAACCCGGAAAAGAAGAACCGGTTTGTTTTTTTAAATTAGCGACCGCTTTTTGGCGGTCGCAAAAATAAAATATTAATTTTGCGACCGCGTATGCGGTCGCTAAAGTAGTATCCGGTTAGGGTAGTTGGCTCCATTTAATTATATAATTTTGTGACCGCTTAAGGCGGTCGCTAGACATAATATGGCGGTCGCTAAAACACGATTATGGAACAGAATCAGCTTCTCTTTCCTTCAGTTTTTTCGGTGAAAAAACCCCACTCACACCTCAAAAAATTTCTCAAATTCAAACAAGCATTGCTTCAACGTGTTCGTGGCAATTGTGGAAGTCTACTACTATATTGTGCTCGTTGCTTCTAATTCACCGTACGTTTTTACAATTTTACCGTTTAATTTTAAATTTTGTGTATTATATGTTTTATAAGTGTTCTTCATGTGACACATTAAATTTTAGAATTTATAATGTGAATAATTATTGTAATTGATTATAGTTGATTTTTTGTTTTAAAAAATTGGATATGTTTGTTTATAGTCGAAACTCTGCCGAATTTTTAATAATTTATATGTGATTCATTTTTAATTTGTATCAGATGGAACTCCCTGATCGTCGTTGGATGTATGAAATGCCTCGTTTGATACAAGGAAATATGAATTATGAATTTTGCCTGAAACTTGATGAGTTTATTAAGCTTGCCTGTAGTAAACCAAATTGCATGGATAGTTGTGGTCGGATTAGATGTCCTTGTTCAGGCAGAAAGTGCAGTAACAAAAGATTTTTGAGCATAGATGAGGTTAAAACTCATCTTGTGAGGTTCGGTTTTGCTCCATTTTATTATAATTGGACAAGACATGGCGAAGACAGGTGGAATTATAATTTGGAAATAGTGATTGCCTTCTATGATCAGTTGAGTAGTTGTGGAGGTGAGAGATTTGAGATTGGTAGTTCGAGCTGCGACCCGTCTACACCATTCGATGAGCTAGATGAATTCCAACGGTATCATACGATGATTGATGAGTCTGGTCTGGGTGTTCACCACACAGCCATGGAGGAGGAACCAAATCCACGTTCAAAGAAATTTTTCGAGATGCTCAAATCTGTCGATCAAATATTGTTTCCTGGTTGTGATAATGAGACTCAGTTGTCATTCAACGCTCAGATGTTGTCCATCAAAACTGAAGGCAAAGTGAGTCAGAAAGTCTTCAATCAATTCGCCAAGTTGTTTAAACGGGCCCTACCCAAAGAGAACACAGCGCCAGAAAATTTCTATCAAAGTAAGAGGCTGTTGAAGGATATGGGTTTACCGTTTGAGAAGATTGATTGTTGTACAAATGGTTGCATGCTGTTTTGGGGCGACGACGAGAGCATTAATCAGTGCAGGATGTGCCGGCACCCTAGGTTCAAACCCTCTGATCGTAGGAAGAAGACAACTTTCAAGTCGATGTATTATCTTCCCATCACTCCTCGTCTAGAGAGGTTATATCAGTCGAGTGCCACTGCAAAAGACATGACATGGCATGCTGAGGAGTGTTCTGATCAGAATTCCGGAGAGATGCGTCATCCTGCAGACTCTAATGCGTGGAGACATCTTGATAGAGAGTTCCCAGATTTTGCGAGTGAGAAGCGAAATGTGAGACTTGGTTTGTGCACAGACGGATTTGCTCCATTCGGTATGCACGGGAAGAAGTATTCTTTGTGGCCTGTTTTGTTGACTCCGTACAATCTACCCCCTTGGTTGTGCATGAAGCCTCAACACATATTTCTCACTGTGTTGGTGCTTGGTCCTCGCAACCCGAAGGATAAACTGGATGTCTACCTTCAGCCGTTGATTAAAGAGTTGTTATATTTGTGGCATTTGGGAGTAGAGACGTACGACGTGTACCGAAAGGAGAACTTCACGTTACGGGCTGCTGTTTTATGGACCATTAGCGACTTTCCAGCATATGCTATGTTATCTGGGTGGTCGACAGCTGGAAGACTAGCGTGCCCGTACTGCATGGATGAGTCTGAGGCATTTTATCTTCCAAAGAGTAAGAAGATATCATGGTTCGACAACCACAGGAAGTTTCTACGTGATGATCATGCCTTTCGGAGGGACAAAAAGAATTTTCTAAAGGGTAAACCTCCTGTAAAGCGTCCAAGGCCACGAGTTCGAACAAGTATTTATATATTATTCATATTTTAACCAGTACTTAATTATTCTAAGAGTTTGATAGATTTAGTTTAACAATACGCATTTTATTCTAGGTGATTCGTTGTTGAGAGAAGTTACAGTAACTGGATTGTGGAAAACGACTGAGGAGCACGCAATGGAACACAATAAACGGATCCGAGGAGGTTGGAAGAAGATGAGCATCTTTTGGGACTTGCCTTATTGGAGTAAATTATTGATTAGACACAACTTGGATGTGATGCATATAGAGAAGAATGTGTTTGATAACTTGTTCCACACGATTTTGAATACAGAAGGCAAGACCAAAGACACTAAAAAATCTAGAGAAGAGTTAAGTAAGTTCTGTTCTCGTCCTAGTCTGTCCAGTGGTCAACGACCTCCCGAGTGTCCGCCCTCCCAGTCTAATGAGGCCGGATCTTCATCGCGGCAACACCCTCTACGTGAGACCCGGGAGTATATAGAAATAAGAGAGGGCCAGTAAGTAAATTAATATTTTATTTTATTTTATTGTTATATAATAATTCCTATAATAATTTTTTTTTATTCAGCTTGCTTCCTCAGCACACGGTCACTGAGCGCGTCACGGAGTCCATTATGCAGGTCACTTGGCCTTATGGAGTTGGCTCGTGGACTCGTGTACCTGAGGCCTCGAGGAGAGCGATGTTTGACGAATTTAAGGTATAAAAATATTAATATTTGCGTGATAATTAATATTTTTATTAATTATTAATATTTGAGTAATTAATTTTTGGGAATTGTTTGAATTGCAGAAATTGTGTTTTTGGGATCCGACAGACGACGCTAGGGTGGAGGAGTTATGGTGCAGTCTAGCACAGGGCCGGATGAAAGCAGTCATCTACAAAATAAAGAAAGCATGGACAGAAGAAGGGAAGACGGTTGATTTGGGGAGAGACGGTGATGGACGGGCGATCTGGGACGGATTGGTGGCTTACTGGACTGATCCGGCACACCAGGAGAGGGCTCGTAAGGCGCGACAAAATTGGATGAGCAATCCGAACGGAGAAGGAGTCGCCATTCATCGCGGTGGCTCCCGGACCGCCTACGAGCACGGGCTCGCTTTTGTAAGTATTAATTATTATATTTAATTTATAATTAATTATTATATTTAATTATATTATTATAATTAATTCTTAAAGGAGAATGCACACGGACGGAGGCCAAAACATTTCGAGTCTCTTTCCATTCTTCACCCAGTGAATGAGACTGGTCAATCCACGTATGCCCGCACCACCGAGCTTCACGTAAGTATCTAATTAGAATGTACTACTAAATATATTTAAATTATTCTATTAAAATAAAGTTAATATTTTATTTTGTTTAATTTCAGAACAAGTATAAAACTGCTCTCGATGAGGCTCGAACCCAAGCGACACCTTCTCCGGATAACCCTACACCTACTCCTATTGATGAGGACCGTCTCTATGTTGATTTGGCCGGAGTCAATAGGGGTAAGATACTAGGGTTGGGAGCTTACAGTAAGATTGCCCGTCAGACGCACCGCCCGAGATCATCATCATATTCTGTGTCCGCTCATCCTGACGTCAATCTCCAGCAGGAAGTGGCCGAGTTGAAGGACAAGTTGAACAAGCAAGAGAGAAAAGAAAGGAAGATGCAGGCTTGGTTGGCTCAAGTTTCTGCACTTACTAAAATTCCACTTCCACAGGACTCGGATGATGAGGCAGATGCCGATACGGGTCGTGGTGCTGGTACGGATGGTGGTCCCGGAGTGGGTGCGTCTTCTCGTGGGAATGAGGGTGCCGATGGTGGGGATCTTGAGGATCTTGAAGAATGGATGCCCGATTTTAATTCTAACGGCTAGTTAATTTATGTGTTGAACAAATTTTTTTGTTTGAATTGAATATTAAGTATTTTAACTTTTTATTAATATATTTTGAATGTTTAAAATTTTATGTTACCAAAATTATTTTTTAAGATATCAAATTGTAGTAATTTAGAATATTAAAATTTGTGGCTAATTTGATGTTATATACAAGTAATTGAATAAATATGAACAAATTAAAAATTTGGTATTGTAAATTATTAAATATATAACATTACATTTTTGTGGTTGAAATATATATATTTATATTAAGTATCAAAGGATTAATTTGATGAATTAAAAAAAAAAACGAGACACAATTTGGAATTATATACTATTAATTGCAAAAAGTCGAATAAAATAAAAAAAACAGAGAAATGTTAATTATAAAATTTATAACATTAAAAAAAATTTATTGAAATATATATACATTAATAAATTAGAGACAAAAATGAATTAATTTGATGGATTTAAAAAAAACGTGACTTAATTTGGAGTTATATACAATTAGTTGCAGAAAAATAAACGAAAGAAGCAAGTGCCCGAGTGGAACAGCGACCTCTGAAATGCCCAGAGGTCGCGAGTTCGACTCCTTGCGGGCACAAAGTTCACAACATTTATTCTGAGCCAAATAAGGCTCATATAAAATGTGTGATGATATGGTTAAGATGCTGGGTCCGTGGCCAAGTGGTTCGAGCCCAGCCAGCCTCGAGAAAAGGCCTGGGTTCGAACCATCTTGGCCACATTTTTTTGCTACGTAAATAATTTAGCGACCGCCTAAAGGCGGTCGCAAAATAATACTTAGCGACCGCATTTAGCGGTCACAAAAAAGAAATATAATTTCTTATTATAAATATACAAAATATTTAGTGACCGCCACTGGCGGTCGTTAAAATAAATATAGCGACCGCATAAAGCGGTCGCAAATTTATTATAAAATTTATTATTATAATGATTATAATATTTTGCGACCGCAGTTAGCGGTCGCTAAAATATATTTAACGACCGCAATTGAGCGGTCGCAAAAATAAACCAAACCATACGTGGTCAATACCCGGACATTTTTGCGACCACTGTTCCGACCGTTTTGGCGGTCGTTAATTTGCGACCGCCTTTGAAAAAGCGGTCGTTAAATGTTTGCGACTACTGTTTTAGCGACCGCCATAAGCGGTCGCAAAAACGGTCGTTAATAATGTTTTGCGACCGTTTGGCGGTCGCTACGGCGGTCTCTAAAACCCGTCTTTTTTGTAGTGAATACAATAAATCCACCAAGAAATAAAAAAGAAAAACTAAATAGACTTCATTAAAAATTTAGCCGTAAATTCACTGAAAGAAAATCGGATAAAGGAGAAAAAGAATTGTCAACCATCTATTCTTCTATTCCTCACAAACAAAGCATGGAATACAAGGCAACAAAGAAGGTGGGAAACAAAACATCCCTAAATATCCAAAATGTGAAGTTAAAAAACTAAGGGTGCTTTGCATATTGGTTCATAAAGTCATTATATTTACAAATTGATTTATAAATATTTGCATGGAAGCATGTTTTTTTGTTTTTTTACACGGAAGTGTTTTTTTTTTTGCACGAAACCAATATGTAATTTGTGTGAATTTATTGAATATTTTAAACCAAAAATATCCCGAAAATACAAGGACTAAAATAATTACTAACATCTAATTAAATACCCTTTATTCATGTCCTCAAACAATAAGAATTGAATAAAAGTAGGAGGGTCACCTATCCATACATTCTGCAAAGTAGAAGAAGCCAAAATATTAGCAACTTTATTACCCTCCCCGTAAATATGAGAAAAAACAAAACAAACAATAAAAAATTACAAAATGGTTCACAAAATTGAATTTTAATACTCGTAGACTTTTTATATTATTATAAGAAGTAATTTACAAAACTATTAAAATGGTCGATAGTTTAAGAATCTACTAATATATTATACCAACATTTTTTTTAAAACCATAAGCATGTCAAACAATAATGCACTTCTCTCATCGGCCATTTTCCATGGTACTCTTTTAATTTGAATAAACAATAATTAAAATTGCAGAACAAAAAAATCTATATATCATCGAATTTTAAAAATAATTGTAAGCAAATAAATTTTGCTGTCCCAATTAAATAATGACACGTGTATAAATTAAATAAATATCAATATATATTATTATTTTAATTTTGAGAATTTATCAAATTAATTCTCTAATTAAATAGTAAAATGATATTTATTGTACACGGTACAAGTCGTTATTAAATTACGAGTCTCCCACTATTCGTAAATGTCAATAAATTGACTGATTTGCCCTATTTATGAAGACGACGGAAATCAATCAAGCCAAATTTGGTTGATTCGTAAATGTCGTCAATCAAATCACCATCAGCCAACCAGATCGCGCCACGTGTCAGCGCAGATAAGGAAAGCTCTTCACTCTCCACCCTATAAATAGGGGGTGAAGTTCATGCATTTTCATACAACGAAAAACATCGAAGACAAATGAGCAAGCAGCAATCCTCTCGACGAGCAATCTGCGAGCTAAGAAGATCGATTGATCAAGTCCTTCGAAGATTCAAAGAGTTCTTCACCAAATTTGAAGACATTCTTCGAAGTTCGAGCAAGTTCTTCGTCAAATCCTTCAAGAAACGACGTTTGATTCAAGACAAAGAGCCTCCATCCCTCCGATCCGACGTTTTTCTTGAAGAACGCCTTGAAGATCTTCAACCGTTCTTCATCATATTCAAGCGTTATTCGCCAAATTCATCCAGAAACATCATTTGATCCAGAATCAAGGAGCGAATCCCTCTGATAAGATGTTTCTACCTTGAAGATCAACTTGAAGACTCTAAGTGTTCATCACCGCCTTCAAGTGTTCTTCGTCAAGTTCGTCCGCAAACATACTTTGATCCAGGAGCAAGGGGCCACATCCCTCCAATCAAGTGTTTCCAAGTTTAAATCCACCTTGAAGATTAGAAGATCGTTCTTCACCATATTCAAGATGTTCTTCACCAAAAATCTTCAAAAGACCTCGTTCGATCCAACACAAGACAGTTCGTCCTTGGATCAAGAGTTCAAGTCAAAGTCAAGCCCGGTCAAGTCAAAGCCGACTTCAAAATCAAAGTCAAGTCAAGACCAAAGCCGAGTCAAAGTTGAAGGAGAATCAGAGGACCAAATCAGAGAGAAGAACCCCAAAATTCAAGAAAATTGTTGTATTTCAATTTCAAGTGTTAATAAAATTTATTTACACAAGAATTGTTATCACAAATTTGGCACGCCCAGTGGGACCTAACTCTACCTCTCATCTCTCCTCTTCAAGACTTCAAAACTTCAAGTCTACATCAATCATCTTCAACATGTCTTCAGCACGCAAGATCTATGTCCGAGTTACTCCATCCAAGGCAGTCGAAGCCAACGTGGTCACTCGAAGTGTATCGAAGAAGTTGGAGTTTGAAGCCTCTTCGCAGACCAACTCTTCAGTTGGGAACAAATCACCACGTGCCATGAAGGAAGATGAAGTTGATTCAGTAAGTTCAACTCCACGCTCCCAGTCAGACTCCTCATCAACTTCAGGAGCAGCTCCGGTGATGATGGCGGACACTTCAACCATTGAAGAGAGACTGTCAAGTCTGCTCAGAGCTGTTGAAGGCCTTGCCAGTCATGTCAAAGAGCAAGACTCTACAATTGCTAAGCTGATTAGCAAAGTAGATGGTGTTGAGTCAAGTCACGCTCGCAGAAAATAAGTTGAAGACCGTGACGAAGTGGAGACTTCAAACAAATACCAAGCAGCTGAAACTGAACCAACTGCTAGGGAGCTATCGATATCAGGTGATGGCGGGATACAAGTTGATCAGCTCAAAGAACTCATCTTGGAGACTGTGAAGGGGAAGTTTGAAGACAACTCCAAGTCAAGCCACAGCTATGCCAAGCCTTATACCGAAAGGATCAACAGCTTGAGGATGCCAGTTGGCTATCAACCTCCAAAGTTCCAGCAGTTTGACGGCAAAGGTAACCCGAAGCAGCATGACGCCCACTTTATCGAAACTTGCAACAATGCCGGGACATATGGCGATCACCTTGTGAAGCAGTTCGTCCGCTCCCTCAAAGGCAATGCCTTCGACTGGTACACAGACTTGGAAGCTAACTCCATCAACAGTTGGAACCAAATGGAGCACGAGTTCCTCAACTACTTCTACAGCACAAGGAGGACCGTTAGCATGATTGAGCTGACGAACACACGTCAATGGAAGGATGAGCCTGTCATTGACTATATCAACTGTTGGAGGAATCTCAGCCTCAACTGCAAGGACAGACTGTCTGAAGCGTCTGCAATCGAGATGTGCACCCAAGGGATGCGATGGGGTCTCCGATATATCTTGCAAGGGATCCAGCCAAGAACCTTCGAAGAATTGGCAACTCGAGCTCATGATATGGAGTTGAGCATGGCAGCAGCTGGATCAGATGGGCCACCAACTCATGAACAGCGAAGGTTCAGAGAAAAGCCGGAGGCGAAGAAAGGGGGCAGAACGTTCGTCAAAGCATCGCACAAAGAAGCCATGCAGACAAGCCAAAAGCCTGTCAAAACCCAAAAAAATAAAGAAGTCCGAGCTGACAAGGGGAAAACAGTTGCTCCTGTTCCAGAAAGACAAAGGAAGCCGACCTTGAAAGAAATGCAACAAAGACAATATCCATTCCTAGACACTGACATCTCAGGAATCTTCGATGACTTGATGAAGGATAAGCTCATCGAACTCCCAGAAATGAAGCGGCCAGATGAAGCTGGACGTGTCAATGATCCCAAATACTGCAAGTAGCACAGACTGGTGGGTCATCCAATCCATGATTGCTTTGTCTTCAAAGACAAAGTCATGCAGTTAGTCGAGCAAGGGAAGATTCTGCTTGATGAGGAAGCTGCTTCAAATTTCATCACTGCTGAAGATGATTGTTAGGATATTCTTGTTAGATGTTTTGATGATATAATAAATCAATCAGCTTGTAATAGGACCCGCTGAACCTGTTAGTCAGCTGATGAGTAGTTAGGATTAGATAGGTTCGAGTAAGGGGGAATCAACCTTGCTGCCTAGAAGATCCGAAGCTATCATGGAAAAGAAGGCTTAGCCGATTCTAGAAGACAGAAGATTTGAGCAGCTGACACTGGAGTACTAAGAGGAGTATATCAGAAGAGACAAATCAGCTTATATCAGAAGATCAGCTGATCAGTTGAGTAAGTCGCAGACAAGACAAGGACCAAGGATCAAGAGTTTTTAGATGAGGTTCGGAAGATCAGCTAAGGTGCACACCAGCAGACCTGCACATCAGCTGAGGTCCAAGTGTCAGCAGACCATACACCAGCTGAGGAGACAGATCAGGTGATGTCTTGTGCTCAGCCCAGATTCTTCGGAATCACTCTATGGGTTGACTTGCGATAAAAGGAAGGGATTCCCAGAATAGAAGATCAATCAATCAAGGGGACAAACTTGATTGATTATAGATCGCGAAGATTGACGGGAATCAAGAAGGAGATTCAATCAATCTCAATGATTGATTGAATACGAGATTATAGGATCTCTGATCTCTAGTCCATCCCAACGGCTTGTTATTTGATCCTATAAATTAGAGTAACAGTGATGATTTCTGTACAGGATTAACACGCACTTCAACCTTACCAAAACTCTGTCAAAATCATTACTCGCACTCAACACCCTACATTCATACTTATCTTTTGTAAAGCTTTGTAGAAGCTGTTAGAAGTCGATCGATGTTTAAGCATTGACTGTTTGTAAGAGAGTAGTAGTCTCGAAGTTTGTGAGTGAGTGAGTGAGTAAGTGAGTAAAGTTAGTGGAGAGCCCCACAATTCCAGTTGGATTGTGGAGAGTGGAGTAGGACCTTTCGTCCGAACCACTATAAATACCTTGTGTCTTGCATTCTTATTTTCTGTTCTTTATTTGTGCACATCACCTAAAAACCGATTTTCACTAAAACGCTTCCGCACAAAATTTCACAGCGCACAATTTTCAAATTCAGACTATCTCAAACAGTCTGCTGTTTTTGAAATAAGTAAAAAATTGGATAAAGGTTTTGAATCCCTACAAGTCTATTCAACCCCCTCTCCTAGACTTGTTTCAGAGTATTCTTTCTCTAAAACCTGCCTTTGGGACCAACAAGTGGTATCAGAGCTGTGTGTCCAAAAGACCACAACCTGAGAAAGCTTTTGGTGGTCACCTGGACAGATCCCTGAAAATCGTTTTAGAAAACTCTGTGTGCATTTTATCTAACCACTTGCAGATATGGCTTCATACAAGAAGAGTGGATCCAAGACGAGGAAGTTGCCAGAATTTTCCATTGAAGATTATGACTACTGGAAATTCAGAATGGAGAATCATCTTGGATCCATTCATGATCGGATGCTAGATGTTCTGGAGAAATGGCCAATCAAATTTTACTGGGAAGGAGTAAGTGATGGCAAGACTCTAGAGGAAGAAATCAGTGAAAGAAAGAAGCCAGAAAAGAAGAAGAGTGAACTGAATGATGCTAAGAGAAAACTCTTCAACTTAGATCAAGTGGCAAGAACTGAAATAATCGAGACATTGTCAAAGGAATATATTGAAAAGATCAAGACCTGCAAGACAACTAAGGAGATGTGGGAGAAGCTCTCCTTAATGTGTGAAGGGACTGATCAAATAAAGGAGAATAAGCTCCAAGCCGTTCTTCACACTTTTGACACATTCAAGATGAAGGCTGATGAGACAATCGATCAGCTGGATATGAGGTTGACAAACATTCTGAATAAGGCAAGCTCCTTAGGAAAGGAATACTCGGAAAAGGAGATCAACAACAAAATTCTGAGATCTCTCACTCCCAGATGGAGAGTGAAGGTGACTGTGATCAAGGAGACAAAGAACTTATCTGAGATGAGTCATCATACACTATTATCTCATCTGAAGGCACATGAGTTCGATATCCAAGAAGAAGATCAAGAAGATGAGACTCCATCATCATCATCAGCTGCAAAGAATGTTGCCTTCTCTGCTGCAGCTGATAGTCAAGAGAAGTCCTCTACTCTAGAGGACATGAGCTTAAAGGAGCAACTTGCTTTGCTAACCAAGAAGTTTGACAAGATGTCAAACAAGTTCCAGAAGTACAGATCCCATTGGAAGAAGAACAAGGGTGATTCTTCCAGGAGGTACCGGAAGTCATCTGATTCCAGAAGACCATCAGATGAGCAGGAGACCAGATACAAGTCTCCAAAGAGAAGGAGGGAACCAAGTCCCAGGAGAGGAGGAGAAGGTGTTTGCTATTCTTGCAACAAGCCAGGGCATCTCTGCTATGATTTCCCCCAGCTCACACCTAGGGAGAGAGAAGAGAAGAGGATTAAGAGAGATCGTAGATTTGCTGACAAGAGAGCTCTGCTGGCAGAGGAGGAGAAGCAGGACATTAGCTCATCCTCATCTTCATCTGATTTTGAGTCAGAGGAAGACATATGTCTTATGGCTAAGGTAGAAGAGGTAAATTCTATTACCCTCTCTATTAGCTCATCCTGCTCTTCTACCTATTCTATGGAGTCAGATATACACAAGTTGTTATCTGATCTCCAATCCTCATTAAAAGTTTGTTCTAAGCTGGAAGAGGAGAACTCTAGTCTGAAAGCTGAAGTTCTAAGCTTGAGACAGGATCTGGAAAGTGCTAGACTGCCAGTATTATCCTATGAATCACATGCTAACAAGTCTGCTGACTTAATAGCAAAGTGTGAGGAACAGGAGAAGCTGATAGAAAAGCTGCTTTCTGAGAACACTGTGTTGAGTGAAGAACATAATTTGCTGACAGCTAAGTTCGATGAACTCTTCAAGCAGAATGAACTGACAATAAAAAATTCACAGCAGCTTCAGCTGAAAGTGGACCAGCTGACTAAGGCAAAGAATGTCGTGTCTGAAATAGCTGAGTCCTCACAAGCTGTGAATGACAAAAGGGGTCTTGGTTATCCCAAACCCAAACCACAAAAGAAGAAGAAATGTGACAGTGGGTTAATTAGGGATCCTCGAAAGGGTAAAGGGCCAGCTGAGCCTGCATCTGGATCAGAAGGGCAAAAGAGCAGTGGGATAGAAAAGGTCCCAGCTGGACAGAAGAGCTCCAAAGCTCAGAAGTCTGCTGGAGATCATAAGATTTCAGCAGAGCAGAAGAGTACTAAAACTCAGAAGCCTGCTGATAACCAACATAAGTCCAAAGCTCAGAAGCCCCAAGATCATAAGAGGTATCCAAGTCATAGCTCTGCTAAGACAAGGAGACCTCAACAGAATCAGCAGAGGAATGATAAGCCTGGGCCATCTCAGCAGAGTAAGCCTAAGCGAAACAGACCTCAGCCCTGGGTTACTTTTAATGTAACCAAAGTAGGCAAGCCTTCACCGGCTAAAGTATATGAGTCATTCGGAGGCTCAAGCCAAAACTATCCTTTTGAGCAGCCCAACTACAAACCTGCTGTTATCACTCATCGCCCCAGAAGAGATCCTTTGAGGGAGATGATCTTTGTGGACAAGTATGGTAGAAGGTTGAGATCTCCTAAACCTCATAAGGATGATCTTTACCTGTGGATCCAGAAAGTGGAAACTAACCAATCAGGACCCAAAGAAAGGGTACCTAAAGCTTGAGTTTTAATTTCAGGCAAACTCTAGCCCAATAGAGAGAGGAGAAGCCAAGGGCCATGTCTGGTACATTGATAGTGGATGCTCAAAGCACATGACTTTTGAAAAGCATCTCCTCCAGGATTTTGTGACGCTTGATGGGCCTAGAGTCGTGTTCGGTGACAACAATTTTGGAGTCACCAGAGGAGTTGGCACTCTGCTGATCAAAGGAACAAGAGTTGAAGAAGTCTACTATGTAGAAGGGCTTATGCACAATCTTTGTCAGTATCCCAATTCTGTGATAAGGGGTATTCAGTAAGATTTTCTAAGAACTCTTGCCTTGTTATTAATGATTTAAATGAGCAGGTGCTACTAACTGGCCTCAGAAGAGGTAATATGTATCTTGCAAATTTTGCAAGTTGTCCAGCTGATTCATGTTTGGTTGCTAAAAGCTCATCAGAAGTCAGCTGGCTCTGGCACAAGAGATTAGGTCATCTGAACTTCAAGACTCTCAACAAGGTTGCAAGGAAGTTTCTAGTCAGAGGACTACCAAATGAGGTGTTTGCATCTGAGCAGAAGTGTGATGCCTGTCAGAAAGAAAAGCTGACTAAAGCCTCATTCAAGGATGTGCAGAGTACTTCAACAACAAAAGCTCTCCAGCTGCTTCATATGGACTTGTTTGGACCTATCTCTCATCTTAGTTTCAGTGGAAGGAAGTACACACTGGTGATTGTTGATGATTGTACAAGATTCACTTGGGTAGTGTTCTTGTTCAAGAAGAATGAGACTATGGTCAAAATGCTGGAGTTGTTCAAGAGGATTCAGATGGAGCTGGACCTCAGCATAGTCAGAATCAGAAGTGATAAAGGTACTGAGTTTCTTAACTCTGTTGTTTCTGACTACTGCAGGGATAATGGTATTCAGCATGAGACATCAGCTGCCAGAACACCTCAGCAGAATGGGTTAGCTGAGAGGAGAAACAGAACCCTCAAGGAGGCAGCAAGAACCATGTTAGCTGAATATCAGACCCCTCAAAGATTTTGGGCAGAAGCCATCAACACTGCTTGCTTCATCCAAAATAGGTGTCTACCAGTCAAGAGACATGGCAAGACTCCTTATGAGATGTACAAAGGTAAAACTCCTAACCTTTCCTCTGTCCATATTTTTGGGTGTAGGTGTTTCATCCATGACAATGGAAAGACTAAGTTAAAGACTTTTGATGCTAAGGTTGCTGAGGGAATATTCTTAGGATATTCTGGAAGTAGCAAAGCCTATAGAGTCTTTAATAAGGTCTCTCTTTGTGTGGAGGAGACACCCCATTTTGTATTTGATGAATCTATTCATGAGTACAGCAAGGAGAAGCTAGCATATGAGGTGGATCAGCTGAATCTGTTAGACAAGCCAGATCTGATTAAGGTAGTGGTACCTAGGATAGAATCAGATTCAGATTCAGATGATGAGCCCAAGTCAGCTGATAAGTCCTCATCAGCACCAGATGATGGCACATTGACTCCTGACAATAACCAAAGGGGAATATCGGACAAAACCCAAGAGGAGCAGACCATGGCACCTCAGAGGGGTAAGAAGAAATTGTCTGATTTCCCAGCTGAGCAAATCTTAGGAGATCCAAGTGTGGGTGTTCAGACCAGAAGAAAGCTAAACTTGGGTGCTCAGTTCAGCTGTTATGTGTCTCTGATAGAACCCAAGAATATCCATGAAGCTCTTGAAGATCCAAAATGGATTATAGCTATGCAAGAGGAGCTAAACCAGTTTGCAAGACAAGAAGTTTGGACTCTAGTGGAGAGGCCCAAACATCAGAAGGTCATAGGCACTAAGTGGGTCTTCAAGAACAAAAAGGATGAAAATGATGTAGTGGTGAGAAACAAGGCAAGGCTAGTAGCCCAGGGGTATTCACAGTCAGAAGGGATTGACTATGATGAAACATTTGCTCCTGTGGCAAGACTAGAAGCCATCAGACTGTTTCTGGCCTATGCTGTTTTCAAAGGGTTCAAGGTTTATCAGATGGATGTCAAGTCAGCTTTTCTGACTGGAATCCTGGCAGAAGAGGTATATGTGGAACAACCACCAGGATTTGAGATTGGGAACAAGGTGTATAGGTTGCAGAAAGCGTTATATGGACTCAAGCAAGCACCTAGGGCATGGTATGATACTCTATCACAGTTCCTGCTGGATAGTGGATTCAGCAAAGGAAAGATAGATAAGACCTTGTTTAGGAAAGAAGATGGAGATGATATCCTCTTGGTGCAGATCTATGTGGATGATATCATTTTTGGCTCCCCCAACAAGCAGATGTGTGATCAGTTTAGCAAGCTGATGACTAGCAAGTTTGAAATGTCCATGATGGGGGAGATGGCCTACTTCCTTGGACTTCAGGTGAAGCAGATGTCCAATGGAACCTTTATCAGCCAAGCTAAGTATGCCAAGAATCTGATAGAAAAGTTTGGAGTTAGTAGCAGCAGAGAAGCTTAGATTCCAATTATGGCAAACTTTAGCATGGACCCAGATGAGGCTGGTGAGAAAGTGGATCAGACACATTACAGAGGACTTATCGGTTCTCTGCAGTATCTCATTGCCAGCAGACCTGATATAAGTTTTGCAGTAGGAGTGTGTGCAAGATTTTAGGCCAACCCCAAGAAATCTCATCTGGAAGCAGCTAAGAAGATTGTGAAGTATTTGAAGGGTACTTCCAATCTAGGCCTCTGGTACCCTGCTGATGATAATCTTCAGTTGAGTGGGTATTCAGATTCTGACTATGGAGGGTGCAAGATTGATAGGAAATCAACTTCTGGCACATGTCAGTTTCTGGGAAGTAAGCTGATATCTTTGTTCTCCAAGAAGCAGACCTCAGTAGCTACTTCCACAACAGAGGCAGAGTACATGACTGCTGGTAGTTGCTGTTCTCAGCTGCTCTGGATCAGACAACAGCTGAGGGACTACCATGTGATCACAGAAGAAATACTTATCTTCTGTGATAGCACAAGTGCAATATCCATTACTCAAAATCCTGTTCTCCATACCAGATGTAAGCATGTGGATATAAGACATCATTTCCTTAGAGACCATGCTGAAAAGGGAGACATCAGGATGGAGAAGATCCATACAGAGAAGCAGAGAGCAGATGTGCTTACTAAGCCTTTAGCAGAGGTAAGATTCAGAGAATTGGTAGCTGAGTTAGGAATGGTAGATGGAGAGGCAATTCTTTAGAAAGGGAAGAAAAGGTTTCTATGTAGTCAGCTGGTAACCAGTTGAGTGGGAATCTGATTGAAGTACTCAGCTGATCTCTACATCAGCTGATCTGGTATGCCTACTTTCTTCTTTGTGTCTTTTCTCTATCTTGTTATATCTAACTTGATTCAGGTATAAGACATAAGAGTCAGACAAGACCACTTCAACTCAGGTGGGCCATTTCAGCTGGCTTAGAGGACACAGATGAGCAGAAAAGATTTTCAAGAGGATTCTTCTTATCAGCTGACCCCGCCACGTCAGCAATTCGATAAGTATTTTTTTATGTTTTTCGACTTCAGTTTTGAAAGATCTTTTCTAAAATTAATAAATCCCTAATTTCTAAAATTATTTTTAGAAAATTGGCAATCAAATCGTTTCAATTTCAAAAATTTCGGGATTTATTACTTTTTCAAAACCCGGTGTCAGTGGTAATTAATTTCTCACCGCCCCTTTTTATCTCACAAATACTTTAATCATTACCTTTTTCACCAAAAGGCGGACTTTTTCGGTGGCTAACTCTTTTCGAAACCTGACACCTACGCATCACCTCTAAATTATTTCAAAGGTCCCAAAATCTGGACCATTGATCTATGTGATGCAATATTCCCATCCACGATTCACCCACAATCGTGTGGTCGGTTTTTTATTTTGAAAAACTGCTCATCTCCCTCGATTCGTATAAATACCCTTTAAACCCCTCTTGAAAAACCTTTCCTCTCTAAATTTTCCATCTCTCTATATTCTCTGCAAAATTGCTTTGTGCTTCTAATATCTTGTACTAGATTACTATGGATTCTAAGTCTTTGAAGAAGATGCTCAAGAAGAAGATGTATGCCGAGATGTGTGTTGATTACGACACAACAAGGGTTCCAGAGATTCGAGAGATTCTAAACCTCTTTCAACACCATAATCTTCGAACCTTCATATCCTTGACGTCGCATGATCACAAGACCTTGAACTTCTATGCTTTTCAGTTTCTACTCAAAGCCCGGTTTAGCCTTAACACCATTAGTTCTTTGGTTGATGGAAAAACAGTCATTTTGTCAAAGGATGTTGCTGCTCAGATTTTTGGTTTATCAACCTCTGGTGTCCAACACCACACATATAAAGAAGCTGATTATCTGACTACCTTCAAAATTATGGCAAGAAAGAGTCATATGAGCACCACCATAAATCTGAAGAAGCATATGCTGAGGAGGAGGTTTAGGTTTCGGATGGATATCATGACCAAAGTTATTCTGGCAGAACAAGGAAGTTTGGATGCTGTGACCAAACTTTGCCTAAGCGTGGCTCGCACGATACTGGATGGAGTTCAAGCAGACTGGGTGAGTCTGCTGTGGTTTCGCTTGGAGCAAGAGTCTAAGCGATGTGCTGTTGATATTGGGAATGGTCAGCAGATTTACAGGCTGACATCCAAATGTTCTATGGCTACCAAGATTTCTATAATCTTGAATCACTTGTTGCCAGAACATGAGTGGAATAAAGGATGGGTTGTTGATTACAACCATACCAAGTTCCTTAGGGGAAGTAATTTGGATGTAATTGGGCCAGCTGATTCAGATTCAGCAGCTGATCCAGCAGCTGTTACCCCTGGTCCTTCTGCTGGTCCTGGTAAGAAGTAGAAGAGGAAGACTTCAAAGCATGCTGGAGGGAGTATGAAGAAGAAGTCCAAGAGGGACTTTACTCCAGTTCAGAGGAAACTTTCCTTTGACTCAGATGATGAAGATGACAACGCTCCCTTGAGCAGCCTGAAGAAGAAGTCTTCAGCTGAAAAGGCTACTCTGCTGGTTGATGAGCCCTCTGATGCAGAAGAGGAACAAGCAGAGGATGAATCAGCTGAGGAAACTGGTTCAGAGGAGAAATATGATTCTAGGTCTGATGGAGGAGAAGAGGAGTCAGATAAGGAGGAATCGGCAGAGCCATCAGTTGCTGAGACAGAGGTTGTTCATTCCTCTGAAGAGGTACCATCAGAAGACACACCTATAGCTGCATCACCTATCAGGTCAGCCCAGCCTACTCCCTTATCTGATCCCCCACAAACATACTCACATTCCCCTTCACACCATGAATCCCCAAAATCCCAAACCTCTACACATTCCACACCCCCAGCTGACCCCTCACCATCACAATTCCTAGCTGGCAATGAACCAGAGGAGATAGCTGCCTCTGGTGAGCCTTCAGCTGTTCCCCAACCTTCTCACCCTGAACCCATTGATCTAGAAACCTCCAACTCCCCCACCGAAATGGCCCAACAAGCTCGTTTATCTTACCTTCGTTCAAAAGGGCCTCGTGAACGAGGGATGATCATTACTGCCCTAGCCCACATCACCCTATACATCCCAGAGCTAAACTCTTTCCCAGCCTACCAAGACATACTAGTCGATGACCTTGCTTGAGCTCAGATGAGAGAGGGCCCCGTGATATTCTTCTTGGAACTGGTGAAGGAAATGGGTGAAGCTGCCTTCACCGAGTGAGAAGAAATCCTGATGGATGCCTTGGAGGTTAAGTCACCATCCCAGCTGACTACGCCTGAAGGACTTCGGCAGGTAACTAGAGCTCTGCTGCTTAAGGATGGGGTTGCACTGGATTGCCCGTAAACAGTGTAGTCAGAATTCATTCCTCCTGCAGCAAACTACGAAATCAACCCGTCTGATCAGGTGACTCCTGATATTCTTGACAAATTAAAGGATTATTTTGATGATCATATCAGGGAGGTCAAAGACACTCTGCTGGCTGCCAAGTCTGCTGCCCCCTCGCTGATTGAACAGCATGTCTACCAAGTGTTGCTGGACCATCGGAAAAAGCTGCGAGATGCTCTTGAGCTGAATCTGATAGGATCAGGCTGATGACTGAAAATCTGGAAGGACAAGTTGCTGAGTGCAAAGATGGTCAGGAGGACCTTAAAACTGTTGTTGATAAGCTTCCCACCTCTCTACCCTCTTCATCTGCTATTGATGATATAAAAAAGGGGGAAGAAAAGAACTCAGATGATATCGCTGCTCTACAAACTGAGACTGCCTCTTTGAAAGCCGAGATGGAATCCTTGAAGGCCCTGCTAATGGAAAACAGTGGAGTTCTGTCAGCCAGGATTCAGAATGTAGAAGAGTATGTTAATACTCAAAATCAGGCACAGCAAAGGGCTCAGGTGATGAGAGATCGGAGGATAGCTGAGGCTTTGCAGAGACAAGAGGTGGTAGCTGAAGAAAGAGAGAAGAAGAAGTGGATCATGAACACTGAGCTTGATGAGAAGCTTGCCCAAGAACTGCAACTAGCTGAGAAGGAGACTCCAGAAGAGGGGAACAAGAGGCATGAGAGGGAAATGAATGATGAGCTGGAGAGACGCTATCAGAGGAAGTTGAAGAAACAAGGGAAGATGAGTTCTCAGGGTAGCAAGTCGAAGGCTGGAAAGTATGTTCGTGACCCCAATGAACCCTTGGTTGATGGACCTATTGATTGGTTTTGCAAGGACCTACCAGCTGAGCTCTTGGATCTCTGGAGGACGATAAAAGCAAGGCTCATGATTCATTTCTATGTTCTCAGAGGAGAAGATACCAGAGGAGAAAGGGAGAAGAACACAGATATCAAATATTGGCTAAAGGAGACGTTTCCAATCTTCTATAAGGCAATCACTGAACTTATGCTGAAGGTGGATGTTCAGCCGGAGTTGCCTGAGATTGAGTACTTTCCCACTCCATCTGATGATAGTGGAAAGATTGACTGGATAAAAATCAGGAAGATATGGTTGCAAATGGTGACTTGCTTCTTTCCAGATCTTCCAGATACCTCTGTTGCTGCTCTAAAGAACATTGAGAAGAGGTTCCTCGACTGGATGCAAGTGCCTATTGACAGCAGAAAACCTCTTGTGTAATAGTCCAACTGAGTCAGCTGCGGGTAGGTTTCTGATACCCTTGTAACCTCTTTGTTTGCTTAATGAAGTTTTACTATTCCAGATAACTTCTTGTTGTCAGCTGCATTTATCATTCTGTCCAAGGGATCTTATATAAAGATCTTCTTTTCTGTCCTATTGATCTTGATTTTAATATGCTTATCTATTGAGATCAGCTGAGTTGGTTTTGATATCATCAAAAAGAGGGAATTTGTTAGGATATTCTTGTTAGATGTTTTGATAATATAATAAATCAATCAGCTTGTAATAGGACCAGCTGAACTTGTTAGTCAGCTGATGAGTAGTTAGGATTAGATAGGTTCGAGTAAGGGGGAATCAACCTTGCTTCCTAGAAGATCCGAAGCTATCATGGAAAAGTAGGCTTAGCCGATTCTAGAAGACAGAAGATTTGAGCAGCTGACACTGAAGTACTAAGAGGAGTATATCAGAAGAGACAGATCAGCTTATATCAGAAGATCAGCTGATCAGTTGAGCAAGTCGCAGACAAGACAAGGACCAAGGATCAAGAGTTTCCAGACGAGGTCCAGAAGATCAGCTGAGGTGCACACCAGCAGACCTGCACATCAGCTGATGTCCAAGTGTCAGCAGACCATACACCAGCTGAGGAGACAGATCAGCTGATGTCTTGTGCTCTGCCCAGATTCTTCGAAATCACTCTAAGGGTTGACTTGCGATAAAAGGAAGCGATTCCCAAAATAGAAGATCAATCAATCAAGGGGACAAACTTGATTGATTGTAGATCGCGAAGATTGACGGGAATCAAGAAGGAGATTCAATCAATCTCAATTATTGATTGAATACGAGATTATAGGATCTCAGATCTCTAGTCCATCCCAACGGCTAGTTATTTGATCCTATAAATTAGAGTGACAGTGATGATTTCTGTACAGGATTAACACGCACTTCAACCTTGCCAAAACTCTGTCAAAATCATTACTCCCACTCAACACCCTACATTCATACTTATCTTTTGTAAAGCTTTGTAGAAACTGTTAGAAGTCGATCGTTGTTTAAGCATTGACTGTTTGTAAGAGCGTAGTACTCTCGAAGTTTGTGAGTGAGTGAGTGAGTAAAGTGAGTGGAGAGCCCCACAATTCCAGTTGGATTGTGGAGAGTGGAGTAGGACCTTTCGTCTGAACCACTATAAATTCCTTGTGTCTTGCATTCTTATTTTCTGTTCTTTATTTGTGCACATCACCTAAAAACCGATTTTCACTAAAATGCTTCCGCACAAAATTTCACAGCGCACAATTTTCAAATTCAGACTATCTCAAGTAGTCTGCTGTTTCTGAAATAAGCAAAAATTTGGATAAAGGTTTTGAATCCCTACAAGTCTATTCAACCCCCCCTTCTAGACTTGTTTCAGGGTATTCTTTCTCTAAAACCTGTCTTTGGGACCAACAATGATGCTTGTGATTATGTGACTTGTCACATGGTGGGCACAAGTGAAAACCGTCCACCCAAAGAAAATGCAACTGCTAATTGCGCTATGACAATGAGCTTCACAGACGAAGACTTATTGCTGGGCTCACAACTGCACAACCGTCCGCTGTTCATGACTGGATACACGAGGGGACAAAAAGTTAACCGGATGTTAGTCTATGACGGATCAGGAGTAAATCTCTTACCTTGGAGGATGATGAAGAAGTTGGGCATCACGGCTGATGAGATAGGCAAAAGCCACTTGATGATTCAAGGATTCAACCAAGAGGGACAGCGAGCTCTTGGCACAATGACATTAGACCTATTGATTGATGAAATGGTCTCAACCGTCCTCTTCCATGTTATTGATGCAAGGACGTCGTACAATATGCTGCTAGGACGTCCGTGGCTTCATGAGAATGGCGTTATACCTTCCACAATGCATCAGTGCTTCAAGTATTGCAGAGATGGTGATGTGAAGCGAGTGTTTGGAGATGCGAAGCCCTTCACTGATGCTGAATCTTTCTTCTCTGATGCCAAGTACTACCTCAAGAGTGCTGCCCAAGCCGAAGAAGAATAATCACCTCAAGAGGTTGTAAAAGATGCTCAAGCCACAGGGGGTAGTAAAGATGCGATATCTTCACGTCCAGACAAGGGAAGAAACATGTTGACAGTGATGAAGCACTTGAAGAGCTAACACTGCCTCTTACCAAGCTGGATTTGACAAAGTCATCTCCACAGCCGCTTAAAGGATTCACGTGTCCTATTCTTGTAGCTAAGACAGAGCATGGAGAAATTGTCGAGGCCCTCATGTCAAAGTCCTACGGTCATCAAGCCTTCAAACTCTTGGTTCAAGCTAGATACAAATCTCAAGAGATCCCAGCATCGAAGAGTTCATCCCATGGAGCTGCGAAAGCCACAAAGAAGGAAGATAAAGCTGGTCAAAAGCCGACAAGGAAGAGTATGCATATTCCTGCCAAGAATAATAGAGCCGGTCTTGGATATGAAGCACCAGCCCCAGTTCGCATCGCGATCAAAAGAGCGAGTGCCAGCACATTAAACATCACAGATAGTGAACTTTCATCAACGGAAGATGTCTTTGACAAGGACGGAAGAAAGATAAAGAGAGTCTCTATCTTCGAGAGGTTGGGACCGCAGTGGAAGAACAACCGATTGGGGAAGAAGATTGCCAAACCTCTTCACTACCACAAGCTCCGAAGCTTGATTCCATCTCGTATGAGGCGGAAGACAATCTTGAATGTATCTTGCGGAAGAGTTTTAAAAGCTAAGTGGCAGACGATCATTTACACCCGAGAGGAAAATGATGATAGAGAAAGTGTGGCCTCAAATTTTGTTGACTCCCGTGTTGTCCAACAGCCGGCCTCTGAAGAAGTTGAAAGAAATAGAGCCACGTAAAGTAGAATTACCTCGATGGAAAGACAAGGAGTTATCTCTGAAGACATTAGAAATATGAGGACGATCCTTATTAGAGGAAGAGATGGTCGGATGAGGCAGACTATCGTCTATGAACGTCGAGAAGAAACCAGAGAGGGTGCTGCATCTGTGAATCACATCCCCATCTCTGATGAAGCTTTTCCTGTTGAAGAAGACGCCAAAGATGCTCCTTCAGAGTTCGAGGAAGGTGTCAAAGCCACTGTTGATAAGTTGAAAGAAGTTAACTTGGGAGATGTAAGCGATCCTCGACCAACATTCATAAGTGCCTTGCTAACTAAAGTGGAAGAAGAGGCATACATAAAGCTCTTGAAAGAATTCTGGGACGAGTTCGCATGGACCTACAAAGAGATGCCCGGACTAGATCCCAAAGTTGTTGTTCATCAGTTGTCGGTTAATAAGGGGATTCGACCTGTCAAGCAGGACCAACGCCGATTTTGGCCTGAGATCATTCCATTGATAAAAAATGAAATCAACAAGCTGATTGAAGTCGAGTTCATCAGAGAAGTGAAATATCCGGAGTGGATCTCTAGTATCGTCCTAGTACGAAAGAAGAATGGACAACTCCGAGTTTGTGTTGATTTCAGAGATCTCAATCTTGCTTGCCCCAAGGATGACTTTCCCTTGCCCATTCCAGAACTCATGATTGATGCGACTACAGGCCACGAAGCTTTATCCTTTATGGATGGAATGTCAGGCTATAATCAGATCCACATGTCTCCAAGTAATGAAGAACTTACAGTGTTCCGCACGCCAAAAGGGATCTACTACTACAAAGTGATGCCCTTCGGGTTGAAAAATGCTGGTGCAACATATCAGAGAGCAATGCAGAAGATATTTGATGACATGCTCCATAAAAGCACATAATGCTATGTGGATGACTTGGTGGTAAAGTCTAAAAAGCGGAGTGATCATCTACAAGATTTGAGGCGAGTCTTTGAACGGCTTAGACAATACCAATTGAGGATGAATCCATTGAAATGCACCTTCGGAGTCTTCTCAGGAAAATTTCTCGGCTTCATTGTCCGAAGTAAAAGCATAGAGATTGAGCAGACAAAGATTGATGCAATTTTGAAGATGCCAAAGCCTCGCAACATCAGTGAGCTCAAGAGCTTGCAAGGAAAGCTGGCTTACTTGAGAAGATTTATCTTGAACTTGGCGGGCAGATGTCAACCATTTAGCCACCTCATGAAGAAAGGTAATCCATTCAAGTGGGATGAAGCTTGTGACAATGCCTTCAACAGCATCAAAGCTTACTTGATGAAGCCTCCAGTGTTGTCTGCTCCGATATCCGGACGTCCGCTGATACTCTATGTAGCTGCCCAAGAAAGATCAGTTGGGGCCTTGCTAGCACAAGAAAATGATGAAGGCAAGGAGAATGCTCTCTACTATCTTAGTAGAACGATGGTACCAAACGAGTTGAATTATTCACTAATCGAGAAGATATGTTTGGTGCTTATTTTTGCGATTCAGAAGTTGAAGCACTACTTCCAAGCTCATACCGTCCGACTTATCTCCAAAGTAAATCCACTGAAGTTTGTCATGTCCAAGCCGGTTCTCTCCGACAGACTTGCAAGATGGTACCTTCAGCTGCAGCAATTCGAGATTGTCTATGTGCCGCAGAAAGCTATCAAAGGGCAGGTCCTTGCCGACTTCTTAGCCGATCACCCGATCCCCGCTGAATGGGAGCTGACTGATGATCTCCCAGACGAAGATGTTTTGGCGGTTGAAACCTCTGTTCCGTGGAAGATGTACTTTGATGGTGCTTCACACAGAGAATGAGCCGGTGCAGGAGTGGTGTTCGTCACATCAGAGGGATATGTCTTGCCATACTCTTTCTCCCTGACTCAAAATTGCTCCAACAATGTTGCTGAATACCAAGCCCTCATACTCGGACTAGAGATGGCAGTCGATGTGAAACAGCTGCACCTGAATGTGTATGGAGATTCCTTGCTTGTGGTGAATCAGTTGCTCGGGATATATGAAGTAAAGAAACCGGAGTTGTTTCCGTACTACAACTATGCCCGAAGAATGATTAACTGGCTTGGAGATGTGGAGATCAAGCACGTTCCGAGAAGCGAGTGTGACAACAATTCTTGTGTAATAAAAATTTATTAACACTTGAAATTGAGATACAATTTATTTTTCTATTTTGGGTTCTCTCTCTAGCTATGTTCCTCTGATTCTTCTTCAACTTTAACTCGGCTTTGGTCTTGACTGGATTTTGACTTTTGAGTCGGCTTTGACTGGCTTGACTTGAAACACTTGATCCAAGGACGTTGAAGTCTTGTTTTGGATCGAGTGTTGGTCTTTGAAGATTTTGGTGAAGAAAGACTTGAATTTGATGAAGAACGATCTTCAAATCTTAGAGGTAGATTTGAGCTGGAAACGCTTGATCGGAGGGATTTAGCCCCTTACTCCTGGATCGAAGTGCGTTTGCGGACGAACTTGACGAACAACACTTGAAGGCGGTGATGAACACTTAGAGTCTTCAAGTTGATCTTCAAGGTAGAAACATCTGATCAGAGGGATTCACTCCTTGATTCTGGATCAAACGACGTTTCTGGAAGGCTTTGACGAAGAACAGTTGAAGATGACGAAGAAAGCTTGAATATAATGAAGAACGGTTGAAGATCTTCAAGGCGTTCTTCAAGAAAAACTTCGGATTGGAGGGATGGAGGCCCTTTGTCTTGGATCGAACGTCGTTTCTTGAAGGATTTGATGAAGAATGGCTCGAACTTCGAAGAACGTCTTCAAATTTGGTGAAGAACACTTTGAATCTTCGAAGGACTTGATCGATCGATCTTCTTAGCTCCCAGATTGCTCGTCGAGAGGATTGCTGCTTGCTCGTTTGTCTTTTATGATTTTTGATATATGAAATGCATAAACTTCATCCCCTATTTATAGGGTGAAGTTCCTTATCTGCGCTGACACGTGGCGCAATGTGGTTAGCTGATGCTGATTTGATTGGCAGGATTTACGAATCAACCATATTTAACTTGATTGATTCCCGCCGTCTTCATAAATAGGGCAAATCAGTCATTTATTGCCATTTACGAGTACCGAGAGACTCGTAATTTAATAACGACTTGTACAGTGTACAATAAATATCATTTTACTATTTAATTAGAGAATTAATTTGATAAATCCTCAAAATTAAAATAGTAATATATATTAATATTTATTTAATTTATACACGTGTCATTATTTAATTGGGTAGCAAAATTAATTTACTTATAGCGAGAAAAAGCAAGCAGACGCCCTCGCTAAGTTAGCATCAACCATAGCTATGCCCGAAGCAACATCTGCATCTCAGTATGCAAAAATTGGGTTATTCCACCGATCTTCGACGATGATGATGAAGAAGTCGAGAATCTTGTTGTGGAAGTCTTCGAGATAGAGAAGGAAGATTGGCGGCAACCTTTGGTTGATTATCTCCAACATGAGAAGCTTCCTCAAGATCCACGACAAAGAGTTAATGTTAGACGTC
Source organism: Prunella vulgaris (assembly GCA_026898435.1). NCBI lineage: Eukaryota > Viridiplantae > Streptophyta > Magnoliopsida > Lamiales > Lamiaceae > Prunella > Prunella vulgaris. Next base: position 533,145 of record JAPKLY010000040.1, read on the forward strand.
GTGCTCCCCGCTTCATTTACTACAAGGGCATTCTCTACAGAAGATCATTTGATGGTGTCTTCCTACGATGTTTGGGTGATGAAGAAGCCGTTCAAGCAATGGAAGAAGCTCACTCAGGTATATGTGGCGCACATCAGTCCGGACCAAAGTTGCATCACCGGATAAAAAGGATGGGCTACTACTGGCCGACGATGGTGAAAGATTGCATGAGTTACGCTCAAAGATGTCAAGCATGCCAATTCCATGCCAATGTGATCCATCAGCCTCCTGAACCTCTACATCCAATTGTCGCTTCCTGGCCATTTGATGCTTGGGGTCTTGATGTCGTGGGTCCGCTGACAAAGTCTTCTGGTGGTCATCTCTACATTCTTGCTGCAACCAACTACTTCTCTAAATGGGCTGAAGCCATACCTTTAAGGGAAGTGAAGAAGGAAAATATTGCCGACTTCATCCGTGTTAACATCATATATCGATACGGAGTTCCACGCTACATCCTCACCGACAATGGACGATCTTTCTCCAACAGTCATATCGATAAGCTTTGTGAGAAGTTTAACTTCAAGCAGCGATAGTCCTCCGCGTACAATGCAGCTGCTAACGGTCTTGCTGAAGCTTTCAATAAAACTCTTTGCAGTTTGTTGAAGAAGGTTATGTCGAAGTCTAAAAGAGACTGGCATGAAAGGATGAATGAAGCTTTGTGGGCATACCGGACCACGTACAGATCTCCTACGCAAGCTACTCCGTACTCGCTGGTGTATGGTGTTGAAGCTGTTGTTCCGTTGGAAAAGCAAATACCGTCTCTAAGGATGGCTATCCAAGAAGGATTGACTGATGAAGAGAATGCACAACTGCGTCTTGTAGAGTTAGAAGCCTTGGACGAGAAGAGGTTGGAAGCCCAACAAAATATTGAGTGTTATCAATCCCGTCTTGCCAGAACGTTTAAAAAAAAGGTGAAGAGGCATTCGTTCCAGGTTGGCGACTTGGTACTTGCTTTAAGAAGGCCCATTGTGACAACACATCGGGTTGGTAACAAATTCTTGCCCAGATGGGATGGCCCTTATGTTGTAATCGAAGTCTATACAAATGGTGCTTACAAGTTAATTTTCGAAGATGGAATAAGCGTCGGTCCTATCAATGGAAAGTTTCTCAAACGCTATTATGCGTGAAAGTCATGTCTGAAGTATGCTCCACGACTCACGAGCCTAAACTGTTAGTTGCTCCTTCAAGCACGAGCCTAAACTGCAAATAGCTCCATGACGCACGAGCTTAAACTGCTAGTTGCTCCTGGTCCGCACGAGCTTAAACTGTGAACGACAAACCACCAAAGATGATTACACGTGGTAAAACTGTTAAGTTATCCCACTAAAGATGTTTAAGTGGATAAATAATTTACATCCTACTGCGACTGTGGTAGTAAAAAGTATACGTCCCTCCTGGCCCGCATGAGGATAAACTGTGTACGGCAAAACCCCCCAAATAAAATCATATTGGAATTTCTTTTGAACTACGTTATGGCTTGATCCTCTTTATAGGGGTACGTAGGCAGCTTAGAAATCCTAAGTTCAGTCATGTTTCAATTATCTTGTTTAAGTTTGCATACTTAATGAGATGTTGAAAACAATAAAGGCGGCATAGAAGATTAAATGCAAGCAGCTGATGAAGTTTCGTTGATAAAGCAAATGGAGTTGAGTACAATGAAGCAAAGTAAAGTACAAATGCAGTCTAATCAAGCTATGCAAAGTAGATCCTATACAAGCTATGCAAAAGGATTGATGATCTCCAATTCCTTTAAAGTAGCCTCTAGCTTCAATTGGGACTTCTTCAAGCTTTCTGCTATGTCGTCCTCCAAATCTGAGATCTTCTTGATTACAAAGATGCTCTCAGCAGCAGCTCAAGTCTTGTCTTTGGCACTCTGAAAAGACGTTGATGCCGCTCCAACTTCACAGACAACATCTTCTTCTTCCTGTGTAGCTCATCAAGTTGCTCCTCTCGCTGCCATCAACAGCCTGATGCGTGCTTCGTCCATCCTTTAGCAGCGCCCATATTATCATCACTCGCGTGCTCTTTGCCATCAACATCCATTCTCGTGGTAGAAAATTCGCATGCTTGCACGAAGCCATCATGTTGTCTCTCCTGTTGCAAAAGCTGCCGCATGCTTAGACCTATCGCTTTGTTGCAAAACTGTTGAATACTCATGCCCCTGACGATTAAGCCCCACAAGTGCAAGCTCTTTGCCTCGTTGCTCACATTGATGGATCATGCAAAGTCCGAGCCAAATCTCACCTCGCTGTCTAGAATCACCAAGAAGCCGCATATTCTACCTGAGCTACCAGATCGGCATCAAGTCCATCAAGCTCATCTTTGCTCAAAACAGCTGTGAAATGGCCATCACATTATAGTCAAGCTGCTTGCATGCTAATGTCTGGGCCTCATGCTTCTCTTCTCTGCCGTCAACGATCAAGGTCGAAGTGTGGCACTCTAGTTCGAAGCTTCAAAGCCACTTCTCTGTTGAGTTGCTCCCCGCTGCTCACAAGCCTTCCATTGCACCCTCCATAGCCGTCACGCCAAACTTGATGCTATGATGTCAATTGCTCTATTGGCACTTTGATTTCTCGAAGGCCACATCTAGGATTGAAGGTCTGACGCTACTGCTTGCTGCATCTCACCAACAAACTTTAAATGGTCGTTCATCCTCTCTTGCTCAATGGTGATGCATTGTCCTAGTGTTGGCAGAGACTCCACGCTGCTTGATTCAGAATCTTCAAATTTGCTGCCTTCAAGACAACACTTTGAACGATTTGGATGATGAAACCTCTTGAGATCACTCTTTGATGTGAGGCGGTTGAGCTCGCTGATGAAGATGATCAAGTGGCGGTTGAGCTCGCTGATGAAGATGATCAATTGTTTGATGCTTGATGTTGAGGATGATCAATTGTTTGATGCTCGATGTTGAGGATGATC
>JAPKLY010000040.1:558111-599777 GCA_026898435.1 Prunella vulgaris
TACAAGCTTCTCCATGTTGGCCAACTCCTGACGAGCTTCGTCATGTTAGCCAACTCCTGACAAGCTTCTCCATATTGGCCAACTCCTGACGAACTTCGTCATGTTGGCCAACTCCTGACGAGCTTCGTCATGTTGGACAACTCCTGACGAGCTTCTCCATGTTAGCCAACTCTTGACGAGCTTCTTCATGTTGACCAATTCTTGACGAGCTTCGTCATGTTGGCCAACTCCTGACGAGCTTCTCCATGTTGGCCAACTCTTGACGAGCTTCGTGGTGTTGGCCAACTCATGACGAACTTCGTGATGTTGGCCAACTCCTGACGAGCTTCTCCATGTTGACCAACTCTTGACGAGTTTTGTCATGTTGGCCAACTCCTGACGAGCTTCTCGATGTTGGCCAACTCTTGATGAGCTTCGTGATGTTGGCCAACTCCTGACGAGTTTCTCCATGTTGGCCAACTCCTGACGAGCTTCGTCATGTTGGCCAACTCCTGACGAGCTTCTCCATGTTGGCCAACTCTTGACGAGTTTCGTCATGTTGGCCAACTCCTGACGAGCTTCGTCATGTTGGCCAACTCCTGACGAGCTTTGTCATGTTGGCCAACTCTTGACGAGCTTCTCCATGTTGGCCAACTCTTGACGAGCTTCGTCATGTTGGCCAACTCCTGACGAGCTTCTCCATGTTGGCCAACTCCTGACGAGCTCCTCCATGTTGGTTATTTATCCTTGTAATCCTTCATTAGTAGTTCACTTTAGTTCGCCTATCAACACATATAACATGAGAAATTATAATAACACGATTTTTAGCATTAAAGATCGAATTTTTTGTAGTGTATGTATTATTGTAATTAATATAATGTAAGATAAAATATAGGGTTAAAATCAATTTTCAAGCTGTACTATTTTTTTTATCTGATTGCAACCTGTACTAAGAAAAAATTACAAAATGCTACCTAAAGTCAATTTTTGTTCTTTTTTTTGGTAGTGTTATATTTGTTAAGATTATACTCTTCATCCCATATTATTTATTTACTTATTTTATATTATAATTATTAATAATAAAAAATTGAAGTTAAAAAAATCCAATTTTTATAGAACGACGATAACATAATTGGAATTCGATTTTTACCAGCATTAATTTTGTACCGGTATCGATTTTTATTTAGCAAAAAATAAATATAAATAAATTATTGTTATGTATTGACGAATATAACCTTAAAAAATATAGCATTGACAAAAAAAAAAAGAATAAAACTTAAGTATACGTTGCAATTTATCAATTTTTTATAGTACATACATATTGCAATTTAATAAAAAAATTAGTACGAATTGCAAATTAAAATAAATGATATAGTATAAGTGGGAAATTGATATTAATCCTAAAATATATCTAAATTAAAATTGATAACTCGATGTCGACAATAAAAGGGTCGAAAGAGACCACGGTCCCACTTTTGATGAATATAATAAACTCATGAATTAATCAATGTAACAGTGCATAATTAAAAACCCTACAAATCAACGACTAAATGATGCCTATTGACTAAACTGCTCAACCTGATAGCATTTCTTCACCAAACCTTTCTTATCAGTAATCATCTCCTATCTTTCTCCATATATAATCAAATTAACCTCAATATTCTTCCACATATATAGTATCATCCACTCCACCCGTCTCGCCAGAATTTATACAAACTTTTATAGTGAAATAAATAGAGTTTTGAATGATAATTTGATAAAATTTTATGTATAAAATATAGAAGTTAGTTAAAATTATTGTGAGTTTAAGTTTATTATAAATTTTCTTATTTGAATCTGTAGATCGTCTAAGAATATGTAAGTGTGCAAATTTTGATCGGACAGAAGACGCGTTTTTGCCCTTTTTGATCCTCTGCACTCATTATTTTGTCCCCTCCAATCAATCTTCTTGCAAGTTCGCTTGTAAATCTTTTGCTCCTATATATTGTCCGAGCATAAGGGCGTGCAACTTAAAAAGTTTCACAACCACTTCAACATTTATGAAAAATATATATTAAGCCACAAGAGTTTAGGGATGGCAACGGGCGGGTCTGGGACGGGTTTGGCCTGTCCCAGGACCCGCCCCGCCAAGAATTTTTAGGACCCCGTCCCACGAACCTGGCTGGTTTTACCCGCCCCGACCCGTCTACCCGCCTATTTTTTTATTTTATTTTTATCATACACATCAAATGCATTACACAAAATATAACATCAATATGCATATGAATGATTCAAACAATAATAAATATGCAAAATAATCCACTTCAAGTTTCAACTTATTAAATCTAAATATTTAAAATCACAAATATATTATTCATTGAAATTAAAATAATAAAAAAAATTAATAAACTCTAATTTGTACAATTTTTACTCAAGACTTTATGCACATATCTAATCTAATAATTTAATAAATATATTAATTAATAGTTGAATTTTTATATATTTAATTATACATATATAATATAATATATTTATTTAACTATATATATTTAATTAATATATATATATATATATATATATATACGGGGCGGGTTCGGGGTGGGTCCACCTAATACCAAGACCCCTCCCAAACCCAACGGGTTTTTGGTCAAACGGGTCCAAACCCGCCCCGCGACCCGTTTGACCGGGTTTTTACCCGGCCCGTACGGGGCGGGTTCGTGGCGGGTCCGGGTTTGAACCCGCCCCATTGCCATCCCTACAAGAGTTTAGGGTTTTTTGGATGAGATAATTTTTTTCATGGTATTAGAATTAAAAATTGAAATTAAATTTCTTTGAGATCAATTTTATCCACATTAAATTATTCAATTAATGAGTTTCCCTAAAAAAGGTAAGAGTAAGTCTCCTGTGCACCAGTTACACGGTGCAACTCAACTTCATTTTTAAAAAGTTACACAATTTATTACTGAAAAGTTACACTATAAAAGATACACTTTTCAGTAATATATAACATGTGGAACTTTTCAATAGTATTTAGTATAACTTTTAGAAAATGAACTTGAGTTGCACCGTGTAACTGGTGCATAACTAATCAAAAGGTAAAATAGATTAATTATCAGTTTATAAATGAAGAATTAATATAATCATGATATTTAGGTGACATTACTTCAATAATAAATTAGTTAGTTTTCAGTTAACATATATAAAAGCAAACTGCTTACTGCGAAAGGAAAGATTCTTCATAATGCATTATTTAATTGCTTATTAAAAATGATGGACCCAAAACCCTAGGTAGAATAATGTACTAAATTCAGTGTGTGGATTCCCTGCAGTAAATAGATAAAAATAGAAGTTGGAATCGATTTAATCAAATCTATGTACGTATCAAATCATTATAGGTGCAACGATCATTACGTAAAAATAGAAGTAATTGAAGCTATATATATATATAAATAGGAAGAAGAAATCCTTAATTTACAAGCAACAAATCCTAACCAACCAACATGCAACACACTCATTGTTGCTTAATTTTGATTGGTAACTAAACACAAACACATACATTATAAAAACACTTACAATTTTCCCTACCAAATATGTCACAACTTCACTTATTTTAATTTAAAGCCTTCGACCATCAGTTTCGAACGAGAGAAATCCATATCATCTAAAAGTTCGAACTTGCAGAGAGACGTGAAATTCATAATTTACACTAATTTCTCATTCCAAATATTCATTTATAGTTCCATAGACTCTCATCATCGTACCTTAAATCATCATCGACCGGTCCGAACCGAGGCGGGCTGATCATCATTCCGTGAGCCATGTTCACAAGTACATTAGGCATATCAAAGATCATATCCTCATCAACAAACTCATGATGATTCTCCACGGGCGGCGGCCCCGCCGCCCCTCTTCCACTGAGGGCATCCACGGCCGCCCCAGCCGCGGCGGCGGCACTCGCGGCAGCCGCTTGAATGTCCCGGGGCGACGTGGAAGCCGGGACGGGGAGGGAAGAAGCCGAGCTCGGAAAATTGAGCTCGGTCTCCCTCCCCTTGAGAGCGATCGCTGCCACGTCGTACGCGACGGCCGCCATCTCGGCGGTCGGGAAAGTGCCTAGCCAAATCCGGTTCGGCGTCCGCGGCTCCCTAATCTCGGAGACCCATTTGCCGCTGCTCTTCCTCCGCCTCACGCCGCGGTAGACGGGGCCGTCGGAGGGCGGGCTTCGGTTGGACATTGTGAGTGAGTAATTAGATTAATATTTTGAGTTATGATGATTTGAATTGCATGTGCATGAAATTGTGATGAATGTTGGAAAATTAGGGCTTCCATATTTATATGATAGATGTTGAGTTGAGAGGAGATGAATTTGGGGGGAAGTGAGTGCAAAACAGAAGGGGGAGTGTGAGGATATGGGGTGTATGCCAGAGGAGGTGTTGGATTTCTGGGTTGGATACTGAAGTTGGTGTTTACGTTGAGATAGATGCTTGAATCTTGATAGATATATATTTGAGTGCAGTGTTTAAATGCCACAGAGAGATTATATATAAAAAATATAGTTAGTGCTTTGCTGAATTTAACGAGGGGGGTAATTGATTTGATTCTGTTAATGGAATATATATGTGGGATGTGTGTATTGTTAAAATTAAGATTTGTGATGTCTTATCCAACCTTACCCTAGTTTCAGATCGATCTATACGGTCCACGCACGATATGATAACGATTTTAAAGTTACAAATTTTTTATTCGTTCGCAGAGAAAATCGAACTCAGGTCACTCACTCATGTGAGGAACCCGATGGCCAGGTGAGCTAACTCACCTGGTTAAAATTATGAGTTATTGAATTTAGGTTTATATATAGTGTTTGTGTTGAAGTGATAAACAAGGATGAAATTGTAAGATCTCATATTCAACTGGTGTACGGTGCACTCACTTAACAGTTAAAGTTGTTTATACTGAAAACTTATGAGTTGATATATTGAAAAATCGTGTGTTAATATACCGAAAAGTTTATATTGTTATCGATTTTTTTAGTGTAAACTTTTTAGTATATATCAACCTGCAACTTTTCAGTATAATGAAAATTCACTTTTAAGTATAAACTGTTTCAACTGTTAGATAGTGCATCTGATACTATTTAGTTTTATCGTGTCGTATGTTGATATAAAAAATTTTAAAAAATAAATTTAGATAGAGAAAAATATTTATAGCCGGAAAAATTGCAAATGTCCATCAAAGGTAGTAAATTTTTGGGAGTATTTATAAAATTAGGTAAAAACTTGTATTAATTATGAAGAACTCAAATTTATTAATTATCACTATCACTGTTATTCATATTAAGTATATTTTTATAACAGTAATAATATGCATGAGTGACACTGACAGTGATACGATTTCATATGAATATTAATTGATTCAATGATAATTTATACGTATAATAGCAGTGATATTAAAATATGCCTAACAACAACAATAATAATATATATATATATATAGCGATAGACAATATATATGCATGACAGTGGTGTAAAATTTTTATGTTCCTGAAAAACTTGGGTTGTTGATATCTTGATTCGGGAAGTGTTTCGGGAAGTTGAGTGTGAGAGAATCCTTAAAACCACTCCTTCTCCCATCAAAGTGACCAACATGTAAATCTTGCAATACTAGATCTCCTTATAACAAATATCACACAGTAAAATCAGCCCTACCATTTGGCATGCTAACATCTTTTTAATTTTTTTGGGTGAGTTTAAAAAAGATGAGGTGGGTAAATACTATATATATATATATAATGTCGACAATTTGGAGAGACAATTGAATCAAGGACCGGATATTCTCCCCATAGTTGAGTAGTTCACCCCCAACGTTCACTTTACCACCCTATATTTTCTTTTCATTGTAAATAATCCTTACCATTATATAACTTAATTGATTTGCAAATTCATCCCACTCCATTTCAAAGTAAAAACCCCCGCCTCCGTGAACCCGCGCGCCGGAGAAGGGACGAACCCGCACATCGCCGAAAAAGGGAGGAACGAGCGTGCCGCCGGAGAAGGGAGAGTATGAATCCGCGTGCGTGCTCCTGTGAACGTCCGCGACAAGTTACAATGGACAAATGTATAAGTTTCGATTTTTGAATGATTTGAATGTGAGTTTCTTATAGGGTGGTGAAGTGAAGGGGGGTGAACTACTCAATTATGGGGGTGAGAATATCCGGGTCCTTGGATCAAATCTCAAATCCAATATAGAGTGTGTTAGCTTACCAAGCTCCTCACTTGAGTCAGTAGTCTGAATCTGAGAACAAATTAGGAGAGAGATATAAAGTTGACGTGTTTAAAGATTTTGTAAACTAACAACTAGCATTTATCGATAAAAATATCATACTGCAATTGCGAGAAATATACAATTTTAAGCAACATTAATTCTAATTACTAAGTTGTTTGGGTTTGCCGATATGTCAATATATTGGACATTCTCTTTCTAGAGCTTCTCGTTTTTTCGAGAGTTTTAATTCATTAATATATAGGTCGATCCTCCAAAATTTTGAATAACTTTCTAGATATTTGTTAGTTATTTTTTTGTTCTTTTCAAAAGAATACAGACGAAAATAGATATTTTAAAATATATGTTCATATGATCAAAATACCATTCTTGAGTTTGTACCGAAATTTCATTAAACATTGATACATATATATTTTATTTTTGAACACAATTTACAATATATTAATTTTTAATTAAACACAAACCGGATTAGATTAGACAGGTCCAGAAATATGCATGGAGTTTCTTTTTGTACACTAGTATTAAATATTAATATTATGACGCGCGCCATCAATATATTTAAAATAAAATACAATAAACAACATATTTAGAATAATTTAACATAATAAAATAACAATAATAAAAATTAAATAGTATAATTTAACTGGAGGTTAAGATAATCATTCGAAGACTTACACATAGTAAAGCACACACTTTTTAAAAAAATATAATAATTGTTGAAAATTGACATTTTGCGGTATTATTAGAATATAATTTAAATGATATTGTGAGTTATAGCATAGTTTTGTTTCTATTTTAGAATGTGAAAAGTATTGTGGAATTGGCGAAATATAAATATGTGATTTTTATTGTATAATGGACTGAATAATAGTTTGAGACAATTATTCAATTAATACTTTATTAATAGATTGAGATTTATACGATTACTTATAATAGTTTGACAAATATTTAAAACAATATTGATTAAGAGCTAATTCACTTATGTAATCCAATTATATATGTTATTGTCTAAATTTAAATCGTGTTTATTATCTTATTTCAGTTTATATAATTATACAAGTATATATATACACTTGCATTTTACCGGAAAATTCTTAAAAAAGAAAGAGATCGTAAACCAAGAAATAAAGTCGTTTTCGATTCAAAGGAGGAAGTTTTGTTGAAGTTTAAGAATAGGGTCAGGAGTTGGTTTTGTTTGGGTCATCCGAAGTTAAAATTAGAGAATTTTAGAGAGTGATCTAGAAGCTGTAGAAATATTTTTTGATTTGAAGTTGTCTAATATTAAAAAGTGTCAATTTGTAAACGGATTTTGCGGGGTATTTTTTATATCCTTGTTTGAGATTTTTTCAATAAAATCTGATTTTTTTGCTGTTAAAAAAAATACTTGCATTTTACATTAATATAATAATAATTAGTAATTTCTTAGTGATAATCTTTTTTATATATAAAATTGATAAGTTCATAGTAGCTACTTGAGTACTTCAGTACAGATCAATATGGTTTTCGATACAATTAAAGTCAATAATATCCATACCTATTCGAAAAAGTTATATAACAAATTAACTTAATTAGTGTTAAAAAAATCAATGAATATTAATTGGTTCGAATTTTTTTAGTTAAATTTAATAATCTTCTCCTCCAAAAAAAATAAAAAAATAATAAATGTTGATAATTTTCCGTGCATGGGTTTTGCCGAACACGGAATTACATAGTATAGTATATAGTTGCAATCAACACCTACACTTTATCCACTTGCACACTATTACACGCTAACAATTACCCCTCTTGAAACTTGACAACATATCACAGTCCTTTTCATGGTGACTCTGAATTTATACTGGATTATATTTTATTTAATAAGACACCCATCTCTCAAATTATCATGGATATATGCAAATGGCGGCCGCCGACGCCTAGGCCTAGACGGTGGAAAAAGGCGGAGAGTGCATTTGGCGGCGCCTAGGCAGCGACAAGAATATGACGGTTTTGGCGGAATTTGACGATTTTTTTTCTTTTTTTTTGAGTTATGTACTATTTTAAATTTAAACAATAAATAAACTAATAACTAAAGTAATACTAATAAGTAATTAAGGAACACTATTTAAACTAAAAAAAACGAAAGAAACGAGAAGATAGAGAAAGGGAAAAAAGAGAGAGAAGCGGACTAGTTGTATTTTGCGGACTTTAGTATTTTCTGAAAAATGCATTTGAGTATTAAACTATTAATTATGTTTTATGTTTATAATTTATTGTGAAATGTACATTTTTATTAGAAAAAATTAATATTAGTATAATTTTTTAAAAAATAATTATAAATATATTAAAAAACATTGGCGCCGCCGAGGTGCCGCCTAGGCGGTCTTGTTGCTTGAAGGCACCTGACTGTCCGCCGACCGCCAAACGCCAATTACACCCTTGTAAAATATTGTGGTATTTTTAGTGGCATAATATTAAAAGAATGTATAAAGTAAAATTTATAGAAATGAAGACTGTGAGGTGAAAATTTTGTCCATATATCCTCTACATTTCTGTTGTGTAAATTTCCTGCAAATTTTGCTGAGAGATAGATACATATTAATAAATATATAAATTTGTGGAATTCATGATAATAAGTGAATTTTATGTATTTTATATTTTTTCTATTTTAACCTTACAAAAAATTTACATAAAAAATGGAGATGCTCCAAATTATAAAATTTTGAGATTTAAAAAAAAAATTCTTATTTAGGAGTATACAAATTAATGCATGACAAATTAAAAAGAGAAATATTGTAAGTTGTTTAAAGACGGATTTTTTTTTAATAAATTCTTGAATCTGAATTTGAAAATTCAAAAAACGGTATTTAAAGATCTTTACATGCGTTGATTTTTTTTGGATGAGTATGTATTGTGTGAAAATAGTTCGTGATAGGCTTATCATGAAATTGTCTTAATGTATCAAATATTTGGTCAAGTGTATCAAAAGTTAAAGTCAATATATAGATTTTATTGACCTAAACTTTTGATACATTTGATGACATTTTAATTTATACACTTAATTAAGTATTTGATATTTTAAATCTTATTCATGATAAATTTATCATAAACCATTTTCATACAACGCTTTGCTTTTTGAATATGTTATAACTTGATGCATTTTATATCCACAACATTAATTCATCTTAGGTGATATTTTCTTTCTTCATTTTACTTTAAGAACATAAATAATTGTCTACGAAAATTTTAAATATGACTAAGTGATTTTCTATAAAAAAATTCAGTAGTGAGAATTATCTATAAATTTCCTACAAAATTGTTTGTAGGCAAATTATTTGTAAAAAATTAATAACCTACAAAATTTTATTTATTAGACAAATTGTTTTCCTTATAGATAAATTATTTGTAGGTTGAAGAATGAAAATATCTACATAATTTAGAAAGATAAATTATTTGTAAGTTGAAGAATGAAAATGCCTACATGATTTAGAAAGTTTATAGATAGGCTGTGGACTATCCCACTATGGAATTATTTTGTTAGAAATTTTTTAATCATATTAAAAAAATTCCAGAATTTTTTTTTTAAAAATTTTCTAGTGCTTTTATATTAATTTGTAGTGGTTTTATATTAATAGTTAGTTGAGTACCTCTACTACACGTTAAGTTGATAACAAAGGTTAAATATATATATGACAATATCCTTGTTGATATTTTTTCACTATTAGTTGTTTAGCACCTGATTAGCACGTTTTCCGTCACCGTGCAAGTTTAGTGTACGTAGTTTTTGATAAGTTGTATATAAATTTATTTTGGTTAGTTGAAGACGTAATCTAAAATTATTAGGTGCATATGAAAGTATGATGCGACAAAGAAGTTATAAATCTTCAAATGTATAAAGGAATGAATTTTTCTACAACGAGAAAAAGAAAAAAATCAATGAATGAACCTATAAAAGAAAAGAACCTGTAAAAGAAAAGTAAACATATCTGTAACAGAATTTAAAGTAACATCAATTTTAAGAAGCGTTCTCACAAAATAAAGAGAATTTTGTTTGTGTAAATAATGCTTCCATGACAACATTAGGATCACATTGCAAAGGAAAAACATCCAACCTATAATGCACGGATTCTTCAAAAAAAAAAAAAAGTATGCAGTATCGGATACGCGAAGGGTGTGGGTGAGATTCGCGTGGGATTCGCACGAGATACACCACGTGGCGCATCCTGAATTTTTTTAAAAAAAAAAGTTTAGGATATGCGTATCAGATACGTTTTATAGAAGAATCCGATACGCGACGGGTGTGGCGGGGTTTATTTTTCAAAATAAAATTAAGTTTTTTTTTTAAATTTTTGAAAGTAAAATTAAATATAAATAAAATCAATATATTAAATAATATTAAAATCACAAAAAAAGAATAAAAAATGCGATACAACAAAAGAATATTAATAATATTAATATTCATTAATTAAATTAAAATATATTTTTTAATATGTGATTTTATTGTGGATTTGTGAACTATTTTTCAAATTTTTTGAATTTTTACTTGTGCGTACAATATATGAATATAAACTACTAAGTATGAATTTGAAATTTTTTATATTTAATTTTTTACTTAAATTGAAGTAGTGTTATTTATTAAACATGACTATTTTATTTGGTGATGAACCAAATAATAATGAACGATAATTCAAATTAGGTCAATTATGTTATATATTATTTGAATTTCATTTGAACTTTCTAAACTTAGTTAAGTAGTGACTTAAAAGATTTATTTTAGTTTTAGATTGATTGAAATTTTTATTTAAGACTTTTATGATAAATTGTTGATGATATTTGAATAATTTCTTGATATATATATGTGTATATTATATATAATAAAATATTAATAAATAAACGTATTATTGCCGTATCGCACCCTAAAATTTTCAAAAAATAGAATCCCCGCACCCGTACTCCCGCACCTATGCAACCTTGCATCCAACCTGTTTGAAGATACAATTTTTTGCTTTTTTAACTCCAACTGCGTCAATATTTTTTTGTTTAGAGACATACCTGAAGAAACACATTCAAAGGGTAGATTGGACATCACAAAATTGGAAATATATAGCATAGATCTCAAATATGAATATAAATGATATACAACCTTAAAATGCAATCTCAATGGCAAGTTCAACAAATGACATACCTATAATAGAGGATAACAGATCATCTATCTATTTCAACTAAATTCATGTGAGCAATACCATTTACCATAAAAAGAGGATAGCAGGATATCAAACTACAATAAGATACACAATACCATGTAGGGATGGCAATGGGGTGGGTTCAAACCCGTACCCGCCACGAACGCGCCCCGTACGGGCCGGGTAAAAACTCGATCAAACGAGTCACGGGGCGGGTTTGGACCCGTTTGACCAAAAACCCACCGGGTTTGGGACGGGTCTTGGTATTAGGTGGACCCGCCCTGAACCCGCCCCGTATATATATATATATATTAAATATATATAGTTAAATAAATATAATATATTATATATGTATAATTAAATATATAAAAATTAGACTATTAATTAACATATCCATTAAATTATTAGATTAAATATGTGCATAAAGTAATGAGAAAAATTGTACAAATTAGAGTTTATTAATTTTTTTATTATTTTAATTTCAATGAATAATATATGTGTGATTTTAAATATTCAGATTTAATAAGTTAAAACTTGAAGTGGATTATTTTGCATATTTATTGTTGTTTGAATTATTCATATGCATATTGAGGTTATATTTTAAAATTTATTATATTTTGTGTAAAGTATTTTATATGTATGATAAAAATAAAATAAAATAAAAAATAGGCGGGTAGGCGGGTCTGGGCGGGTAAAACCCGCCGGGTTCGTGGGACGGGACGGGGCGCGTCTCGGGTCCTAAAAATTCTTGGCGGGGCGGATCCTGGAACAGGCTAAACCCATCCCAGACCCGCCCCGTTGCCATCCCTAATACCATGTACCACAAAAAATGTAAAAAAAAAAAAAAAAAGATCAACATGCAAGTAGATTTACAGAGTGAGAAATAAGTTGCCTAAATTTGTCTATTTTAAACTAAATCATGAATGGTAGTTGTTATTGCTCACTCTAATATATACAATAATAATTTTAATTCATAAAGACATAAGATCTGAATTTGCAAAGATATGTAGTCAAATCTTACAGCAAATATTCATTTTTGCTTATTTTACAGTCCGAGAAAAGATTGAACTTGGATTCGAACTCGGGACTGTGTTCCAATCCTGACCCGATGCTCTACAGGTTATTATATGATTCAACCGCAAATTACAATCTATAACAATTCAACCACAGGGTCGACATAGCAAGTGTGATGAAAATACACTGTCCAACTTATATGAACTATAGTTGAACGGTTCTAAATAACAAAGTTTGTGCAAATAAAAAAAAGGAACACCAACAAATTAGGTAGCCAAAAATCACCTATCAACACTTTGCTTTCCGGGCCATGAGCCTATAAGATATTCTTCTCTGGATAAGAATATTGAAAAATATAGCAATCTCCATTGTAAAACCTTGATGGATCATAGGCTTGAAAAAAAGACTTTTGTTGACCGTTCACACCCCAAACCTTGCTCATAAATTAATAAATTGGAGACTTGGTGAACTAACTTCTAGCTACTAACAACTAACTTTGACTGATTAAAAAAAATAAATTGGTACACACTGTGAAACCAAGAATATAATTATATACTATAACTTACAGGGTTAATTTCAGTGAATAGAAAATATTATTGTCAATAAAAGGGACACGCTTCTTTGGCAACACAATTAAAGTATATTCATCCTACAAGTTGGCTAAAACTTTTCTATGCAGCATCTGAAAAAATACACTATTAAACTTAAAAGCATAGAGTCCTAAGGACAATTAAATCCAACCATAAGCTTAAACACTTATGCAGCATGCTAGCCAAATTCTATAATTACTTTCATCTAAATCCTCTTAATTATTTAGGCTTTCAACACCAAATATCAAACACATTCTAAGCTTGAGAATTTTGATTTAAATCAATTTTCACACTCAAGAAATTCGAGTACATTATTTTTTTCTTTATCAATTTTAATTTTAAAAAATAAAAATATTGAAGTAAACAACAAATAGAGATGCTAATTTCTGAAAAGTTATACGAGCACTAAACGCTAAATTGTTTGCCGCACCTATAGATTGCCAATGCAGTCTATATCTGGTTGAGCATCTTTGTCTTTGGGAATTTCTAATTTCACGAGACCCTTTATGTTAACTTCTTGGCACTTCATTCATTAGCAACTAATAATAAAGTTTTACTAATTCAGTTTTAATTCAAATCTCTGGCTACTGATTTTTTTTTTAGTTCGAAAGAGTTGTATATGTGCTAGCAAATGTTTTAAGTCTTTCATCAGTGGAGGGATTTTCATTCTTTTATTGATAGTTCACTTATTGCTTATTAGCCACCACACTATAGAATTTTACCTCGTGCTTGTTGCCTCATGAGTCAAGGTCACGTTCAGTTCAATTTTTATACAACAGTTTTCTGAAAGATTTTAAATTTCATTTGTTTGGAACAAAATTGAATATTAAGGAACTAAGCGTGAAACACAAGCAACAACACATATTAAATAATTTTATAAAATGAACTACACCAAAATCAAATATAGAGCTAATTATGAAAGAGCACAACATATTTTTATCTAATAGTAAATGTTAATTGAAAGCTCTTCAACAAAATACCATTGTTAAGAACCTAACTTGAAATCACAAAAATAACAACATTATGGTCAAACATTGTTTAAGTTGATTTATCTTTTTCTACATTGCTTTTACAGTAAATTCTTTACAGTAAATTTATATTTACATTAATAGTCAATGCCATGACAGTCCCAAAATGTTTAATTCCCTAAACATGGAAATGGAAGACAATAATTAAATATAAGAAATTTTAAAAAAATTAAAGAACAACATACTTTATCATCTTCGAGTGGGCTAAAGATTCACTTTAGAAACTCAAACGCTTCACTTGTCAACTCAGCACTCTGCAAGAAATCAAGCAGTTTGAGCATAATTAGTAAAAGAAGGATAAAGACAGTGCACATATAGAAATATAAGAAGGAAACAACGTTGTAATACTCAAAATCCGAAGTCATTCTGATAATATACCATATTCCAGCAATACATTTTTTGCTTTACATATATATAGGCACGAAGTCACTTTTCCTCTATCTCTTTATCTATCTATCCATCTATCTATGTGTATACATATATAAATATAAATTCATACAAAGATACAAACACGTATATGTATCAAATATTATTTCTCTCTTTTGACAATATAAAATAAAACCTAGAGAATAATTTAAAAAATTATTGATATTCTTGATATCTAGAGTGTTATCAAAATCAACTCTACTTGAAATACAACACCTAAAATCCAACTTTTCTTTTAGACAAGTTTTTATATACCATTGCAGAACATTTTGTAAAATAATTATTATTCATATTCTCGATCTAATATTATCAACCCAATACTATCCAAAATAACATCAACATAAATCTATTTGTCAGAGAAACAACACCTAGTTATTAAATCAGCAATGATAAATGAAGATATGGTAGGCAATCACCTGGTCCATTGCCTTTTTATCATGAATTGGCAAATAATCATCTCTAAGTTTTTGCTCGTCATCATAACCATATAAGGCCATATTCATCACTTCTTTAGGAAACTTTTCTTTAACCACACTTTTAACACCAACTATTTCAACAGGTTGTAAAGGAGCATTGAAACACTTAACCTACATTCATAATCAAATTTTTAAAAGAAGAACCTCATTTCAAAGCACAAGAAAACCTTAGAAATGCTTGAAAAATAAAAGGAAAAAGTAACACTTACATTTTAGAACTCACATAGACAAGGTACGGAAAATAACCTGAAATTCATTTAGCTTCTCATCATTCTGCGCACTATCCATATCAAGATCACAAAGAATGAATACCCTCTTCAATTCCCTAATGCATCGAGGTCTTAAAGCTTGGGTTTCTTTGCCGAAAAATGGAGTTATTTGATGTATGACAACCTTTTAAGCATAGTAGTTCACCTCTTAAATCTAAAAGAAAAAAATTTGAAGCTATCTCAAAACCTAAAGCATATTTGCAGCAGAACATTCAATGCAAGTCTCTATCTCCCGAATTTACTGCATTAGCGACATCATTTCAACATTAAAATTTTATTCTTCGTATCGCCTATCTAACTTGCAACCAGCCATTAACATATGCAAGCAGAACAAAAAAAGGCTCCTCATTAGGTTGGGAAAGAAAATACAGACAATAATCAACAAACAAACCTCATTGATGACTTCATCAACCAACAATTTGGCATATTCAATTTATTCACTCGTTCCTTCAATTTACATTGTCCTTTCCCTTGATGTAAGGGCAGATGTATAACTTGTAATATTTGGATTATAGACTTGTATCATGATTTTAATATGACTATAGATCATTAGCAAATTAATTTCTGTGTAATTATAGGAAACAAAAATGATAGTGCTCTTAAATTATCTGTAACATGTAACATATGGAAAATTACTATGAAGAACAAATATTTTTTCATGTTTTCATTCAATCAAAGCATATCTTATCACAGAAAAGAGTTGCAAGTAATTGAATATGCAATTTTAGGCATGCAAAAGACATAACAAATATTTTAAATTTCTTCCTACATGGAAAGTGATGCCAAATATAGTAAATAAAAGAAATGAAAAAAATGTTATCACCTAATTTTTATGATAGGAGCTGGATCTCATTCTAAAACTATATCGACTTGAGAATTAAAAGCAGAAAAATTAGTTCATAAACAAAAGATTAAAAATACAATACCTTCACAACGATTGTGGCAATAACTATGCATACAATTAGAAAAAGCAATAGCATGATGCATTTATCATTAGCCACCTAAAACACAAAAACTTTTTTGTGTTAGCAATGCCAAAGCTTACCACCAAAAGCATAAAGTGTCTGATGTGCATTCTAAAGCTACTAGCTATTTAGTGGAAATGTCATGCACATATTTTATCTGCAGCGTAGCTAGTCATTTTTTAAGCAGAAAATTATTAATAATAACCTTTTATTTAAAATATCATTGACATTATCTTAGTAGAGTTAAATATCTCACTTAGGTATTTGAAAATGCATAACGTTAAAGCCACCAATGGGTCGGTTCCGAAGTTTTAAAATTGTATTTGGACCCCTGGAGAATATCTAATTCTCTAAAAATAGGCCCAAAAGTTTCTGAAATTTTTCAAAACGACCCCGATCGCAAAAAACTTTTGAAAAATCGTATCTCTCTCAAAACTCAACAAAAATTTACAAACGATACATGGATGGAATCCTTATGAAATGTAGATTAATTCCTTACAAGAATAGACCCGATTTTTTTCGATTTCACGGTGTAATTTCAGATCTAAAACCAAGTCCTGAAAATCTTTAAAAATTCATAACTCTTTCTTTTCTTATCCAAAAATTACGCAAAAAATATGTATGGAATCCTCATCTTACGTAGCATCACCCAGCATTAAGAAACTCAACGAAAACAAAATCTAAAATCGTTCGTATTTCGCATTTCAAAAGATGGGTCAGTTTTGGAAAAACCTTAAACTTTGAAAAATCATATTAAATCAACTACTAGGCCAAAAAATGCAATAAAAATATCCCTAGAATTCTCTTCACACGCTCTATCCGTTGATACCAAAAACAATAAATTTTGATGAACGGAAAAAATGACTAAATTAAGGATTAGTACGAATGGGACAAAAAATGGATACACCAAAAACATGCATTCATGGCCTTAATCATATAATCAACATGAACTGTAATCACAATTATGGTAATTAACATATACATCATGTCTTATCATCAATGATTTCTCAATAAACGATCAACATCAGAAGCATGCCGAAAATATAAAAAATGGGATACCAACATAATGGCTCTGATACCATATGTTGGATTTGATGGTCTAACCCGTGACCAACATGAACAGGGTTACTAACCTGCAATCAATGCAGCAGAAATAATTACGAACCCGTTGGTACCCTCGTTTTATCCTTTTCCTTGTCTCCAATTGTTCCGTACTCCGCATCCAATACACAGTATAGTGTGTGTATTATTATCCACGAGTTGGTAATGTCAGAAGATAGAATTGTGTTAATTATCAGTGAGTTTGATTTCTTATACGGGAGTTAACTTTGGGGAAAAATAATTTACAGTATATGTCTAGTTAGGAAAATGCAGAGAATCCAATTCACTGTTATTTTCTCTATTTTTATATGTTTCCCTTAGACAACTCAAATATAATAGAAGTTAATAGGCAGTTAATTAACTTCCTTATATTTTTTCCCTATCCACACTTCTTATGTGGAATAATATATATAATTAATATATATATAAATAATATTTCATATATTATTTAAAGAGGCTTATTTTACTTTGATCATCGGGGCTCATTTCTGTTCTAAATTACCTGGAGGTCTCTTATATATACACCTCTCCTTTCATTTCTCAATGAGCTCAGCGAGAGAGTGAATCGGGTGTATTGTATAAGTGTAGCCCTAAACTTTGTATAAGTGTAGCCCTAAACTTAGTGTATTGTTGCCCTACTCTACCGGTTATGATTCTTAGATAATCTAAGTCTTTTATCTCAAAAGAGTAAGTCGTATGAAGGTCGATGATTCAACAATGGTATTAGAGCCACAGGGTTGACTCTGTTCGTGGTTTGTCTGGTTTCCTACGTTGTTCCTCTGTGACCATTGTCATGAGGCCCAACCAACCGATATCGTGTCGCCAACAACCACTGCCCATGGTCACCGCTACCTTCATCTGTTGGTCGCTAGTTTGCCAGATCATAAAGCAACAATACCCGTTGAAGCCACATGATTGTTGTCTTAGTGCGTGCATCCATCGTTGCCTCAAATCTGCCTGCCTATCATGCTGCCATCCAGTACACTGCCGCGCTAGAAAATGTCGGATATTGATGTCCGGTAGAGGTAAGTCATGTAAGGTTATTTGATTTATTTAGGAAAAAGTACGTGCCTATTTTTTCTATTTTGTGTCTTTTGTTTTGTGGCCTGTTTGGTGCTTCTGTTGATTGTTGAAATTCTTATTTTTTGCATCTTTGTACTTGCAAAACTTTATGTATTTTTTTTAGTTATCTGCTGATTTTCTTGAAATGATTGCTCTCCCTCTCATATATGTAATGACCCCCTTTAATGGTAAATACTATTTCAACATTTAAAAATAAAAAAATGAAACGCATTTTGATACAACAACGTGTTTTCAAAGTTGTTGACCATTCTTATCCCCTTTGCATGTCTGATGAAAAAAAAATCTGAAATATGGATAAGCATGATAGGAAACCTAAGGTGAGAAGATATTATAATTGTGGTGACTCTGGTCACATGATTAGGAAGTACATCAAGTCTAACAAAAATCAAAAGGTAAAGTATGTTAATATGGCTTCTAGTGAGAAATAGTTGGTGATGTGTAAAATACCTTATGTGTTTTACGTGCATTATTCTCTTTGTATAGTTTGATTACTTGTGTGTTACCTGTTAGAATTCACCTTTGTGGCTTGGAGTCTTGGTGTCTCTTATTTCTTAGTTGTGTTAGACTTTGTGTCTGTCTTTTCGATTACTTTTGTGGTTCAATTTTTGTGATTTCCTTGTAAGTTTGTGTTGTAGTTGCTTCGAATACGGTGGAGCAATTATCTTTGTGGTGATAGAGTTTTAGTGAACTTTGTTTTGTTGTCTTTGTGTATTGGTTGTTCCATTTGAGGTGGAACAACGACCTTTATGAATGAAGTCTTCATGATTTTTAGTCTTTGTGTTATTATTTTATGATGTGTATCTTTATGATCTTGTGCTTTATTGCTTTTGTCAATTGCACGTCCTTGTGTGGTTTTGTGTTTTTTTGTGGTCACCTGGACTAACTTTAATTTTTTTTTTTTTTGCGGAGTTTTTGAACTAATTAATGTTTGTGCATGTTTTGTATGTCTTTATGTGACTGCATATATGTATATATGACAATGAGGAAATTACTGGTTTATTGGTATAGTAAAATGACAAAAAAATTAGAAATTATTGGGCTTGAAGCCTATTATATTTTGGTCATTAGGCTTATTCTCCCTCTAATTATATGCATAACCAAGAGGTCATGAGGGTGTACCATTAGCCATTGGGATGCGACAATTATGATATCAGAGCAAATTCACATTCATATAGACTTTTTTTAAGCCAATGTTACCTCAAATACGTTTAAATTTTGTTCCGCAACTATGTATCTAATTAGCCTAGAGCTATTATACGAGCTGAGCGAGCCCGAGTAGTGCAGGGCTCGGCTCAGCTCGTTAAGCTTATCGAGTCGAGTCGAGTCGAGCTCGTTAAGCAAACGAGTCAAGCCGAGCCGAGCTCGTTAAGTAAACAAGTATTTTTTTAGCTCGGTTCGGCTCGTTTAACACATCAAATCGAGTCGAACCTTAACGAGCCGAGCTCACGAGTAGCTCGTTTATTTTAACAGCAATAAAGATAAAATTATCACCAATTCATCAGTATGAGTGATTTAAGAATATGAATTGTATTATTATGTAAAATATTATTATTGTATACCCTAAATTATATAATATTTAAAAAATAATCTCTATTTTTTTAGCCTACCGAGCAGCTCGTGAGCCTACCGAGTCAAGTTGAGCCGAGCTCGTTAAGCAAACAAGTATATTTTTAGTTCAACTCGTTTAACACATCGAGTCGAGTCGAGCCGAGCTCATGAGCAGCTCATTTATTTTAACAGCTTAGCCATTGACAAAATCTTTTATATATATATTGAAAAAAAAAATTATGTGAGATCGTCTTATGATATGAGATTGATTAAAAAAATGGTGATAGCACTATAATAAAATATGATATATTTTAAAGAAAATGATAATCACATTTAACAAAAAAATTATTATCTTTAATAGATTAGGTGATGGGTTTATAATAATAAATGACAATATTTATAAGAAGGAAAAATTACAAAATGGTTCACAAAATTGACACTAATTTCAAATTGGTTCTGTGCAGGAAAAAATTATACTTTTGTGCAAATATTATGAACCAATTTGTAAATATAGTCATGTTTTTTAACCAACATGTAAATATAGTCATGTTCTTAAAAGTGATGATTTTTCAATTAATAAGTGACATATTTTATATTAATCTCATGTCATGAAACAATCTTACATAAAACTTACTCATATAAGTTTTATTGTGCAATTCACTCTACTTGTTTGAATAAAATGTTTAAATGAATTTTAAATACTTAGCTTTATATCTTAAATTGGAAAATTTTAAGTATTTAAGAAAAAATATGTCATTTAGAATCCATTAAATTTTAAATCTATTTATTTTTAAACTTTGTGAAATTTAAATGATTTTATCCAAATATAATTTCGAATTAAATGCACAATGAAAATATTCTTACATACACCAACTCTTGTTCATTTAGTTATGCGGCCCAACTTATGTGGTGCTTATGAGCGAAGCCCATAGCATTACCAATTTGCTCAACCCATGTCACTGAAAGTCCACATAAGTCTATGTACTGATTTTATGAAGGCCTAGGTTTGTTTTTTTTTTTTTTATCTCCCTCCTAATTCCTGAGGAATCGAACTCGGATCACTCACTTAAGTGAGGAGCCCGATAGCTTATGAAAGCCTAGATTAAGGTTATTGGCACTAGCCAATTTATTAAATGCACTATCCTCTTTTTTTTTTTTTGCAACAATTAATATGAAAAGACACAAATATCTTTGTAAATTTTTTCGCCATTCATGTTTAAGTAAATACACTACCTTCTTCAAAGTACCGATTTTAGAGAAAAAATTTTATTATAAAAAAAATACTAAAATTTTCATTTTGATCAAACTATCAAAAGCATATATTATACAAACTCTGTTGAAAACATATTATTCAAGTATGTTTAGTATTAATCAAATCTCTGAAGATGCATATGTAAGTTTTTGAAAATCTGGTTTTTTTTTTATTGTTGTTTAATCTTGAATCGTTTTCATATATATTGTTGTTGTGATATATTTTATAAATACTATTATTATTATTATTATTTGAGTGTATAAAGTTAATTGATTATGGACATATTAATATTGTGTTTGTGTTGGGAAAGTTAAAATGCCAAAAAATCACGACGATGTTGTTCACATCTGGTTTGCCAAATTTTTTTAAAATTTTAAATGAAAATTTACATTTTGTTCGAAAAAATTTGTCGGACAAAATGAAAATATTTGATTTTTTTTATTTTGTAGTATATTCGGTATTTTTTTTAAATTGTTGTTTTATTCATATATATTTTTCGAACATTATGTATTATTTTTTTTCCATATTATGATTTTAATATGTACTTTGCC
This sequence comes from Prunella vulgaris, assembly GCA_026898435.1. NCBI lineage: Eukaryota > Viridiplantae > Streptophyta > Magnoliopsida > Lamiales > Lamiaceae > Prunella > Prunella vulgaris. Next base: position 579,808 of record JAPKLY010000040.1, read on the forward strand.
ATATCCTTTTTTTTTTTGAAAAATTTAACAATATTCAATTTTTTTTTTTGAAAAGTATAACAATGTTCAGCAAAGAATTACGAAATTCATGAAAAATTTTGAAATTTTTTTCGAACATAATTACAATTTTCGGAAAATCAGAATAGAAATTTACAGTTCATACAAATTCAACATCAAATCGTCTTTTGCCTAATTTTTTACAACATCTAAACCGCATTTATCTAATTCAAATCTCTATTTATCTAACATTCAAAAGATTCAACCCTAAACCTTAATAATAGACGTTCTAAAATATATAAATTTCAAACTAGATCCATTGTAGATGAGATATAGAACCAATTTGTAAATAATTTATTTTTTTGAATAATTTTATTATTTTTCCAAAAATTTATAGAATTTCTCTTGATTTAAAAAAACTGTAAATTAAAAAATAAAATAATAAACAAACAAATAGCTAGGGGTGGACGTTCGGTCAGTTAAGTCTTTGGACTATTTTTTAACCGAACTGAAATAACCGAATTTTATAATTCAGAAATCAAAATCGAACTGAAATTTTTAAAAACCAAAATAACCGAATTTTTTAATATATTTAATAATTTATGTATAATCTAATTTTTCAAGCATTTTTTTTAAAATATATTTCATAATTTTATGTATAATTTCTCTCTTCCCCTAAATGAAACTAGGATTTTGAATGGAAAATTAATAAATGTTATTAAAATAACACATTTATTATTTATATAATATATTATATAATATATATAATATTTCGGTTTTTAAAGGATTCATAACCTCACCAAACCAAAAATTTTTTAATTATTGAAATTTTTAACCGAATTAATTGAACGAAATTAACCAAAATATTTGGATTCAATTCGAAAATTCGATTTTTCAGTTTTTTACCCACTCTCTACAAATAGCCATATGAATGCATCTTAATTAGTTATTTATTGCTATTACCGTTTTAGCAAAATTAACTTCATTTATCTGTGTAAATGTTGTTTCTTTTACCAGAAAATTATTTGCAGCTTCAGATCGAGATAGGCAAATTAACTTCAATAATTTTCACACACCCCCCCCCCCCCCTCACGCTTTCAGCGGTTTTAGCACTTTACGCAGCTCACGGTTGACGGTCGTCCTTGCGGCGGCGGCGCCCCACCTCCGCTGCCGACCGTTCCTCTCCCAGGTGTTGAGCCCGATTTTTTTTTTTTATCTGTGTTCTTCATAACATGTCTTCTTCTTTTTTTTTTCTCTGTATATTTAGCACCAATTGCTGTATTTTTTCTTTCAGAACTTGTGCTTAGTTCCTCACAAAAGATGATTATGGATGAGTTTTGTTGACGGATAATGTTAAATATCTACAGATCTGGAAATAATGTGGTTTGATTTAAAATGTATTGTAAAAGAAATAGAGAAAATGGAATATTGTTGAAATCTCGTGAATGCCATTACCTGCTAAAACCCTAATGCTTTACCATCCTACAAATGGTGTGTTTTGAAGACGAAGATGTTCATGTGGTTCTTTAAAATAAATAAAAAATTGAGTCCACAGTTTCAATTCAAAATTTGAAAATGTCATTGAATTCGATTTTAATTACTGAATTAACAGAACAAAGAGAAGGAAAATGGCGACTGTTAGGAACTTGAAGATTAAGACATCAACTTGTAAGAGAATAGTTAAGGAGCTCTACTCATACGAGAAAGAGGTCGAAAGAGAGGCTGCTAAAACTGCTGATATGAAGTCCAATGGGGCTGATCCCTATGACCTCAAGCAGCAGGTATGTTTGCACTAATTTTCTCGTGATTACCAATAATGTGTATTAATTGCTTATGCCTGTACCTACACTTGTGTGCAATTGTGTGAGATGTTATGGTTCGTTTGAGAAACTCAACGTAATACTAGTTTTTCGTGTACTTTAGTTGTGTTAATAGAGAATTTTGTCATGTAAAAGGTGATTGCTTTTGGAAATTTAGCATTATGGTGAAGTATTATGTTGGTGTAACTCTAGTTTAGGTAGCTAATGATAGTTTTTTGTTTATTTGTACTTAAATTTGTTGGCATGATGAGGTAAGTACGAAACTGGGGTTTATTTTGTAGTTGAATAGTTTCTGTGATTGGTTCCTGAGATTGCTTATCGCTTACATAAGAATCCTTACCGTATGGTTTGTTATGGAACATAAGTTTAGGGTTTATGGATTTGAAGAGTAAAAAGCATGTAAGTCAAGGGTCTGACAATTGCAGCGAGCACATAGTTCTAGTGAAGGAATTCTTGGTGAATAAATAGACTTGTATTGCTGTCTTACTCAGTCTCTCATTATATAGTACTAGGACTCGATTGTGCACATACTTCTAGTGAAGGGATTCTTGGTGAATAAATACACTTGTATTACAGTCTTACTCCATTTCGTGTTATACAGTACTATGGCGCAATTTTCAGAGGTTCTAGGAGATTTCATTTGTTAGAGTTGATCTATGACTTCTGCACTGTGTCTCAGGATGAGTGTGTTCAAATTGTACTGCTGTAGTATGTAGAGTTCTTTGGCTGCCAAATTATGTTTGTGCCAACTAGACGTATTTTGATGGAATCAAATATTTTTGTGCTTGGATCTGAAACTTTCCTTTTGATATAATATGTTCAGGAAAATGTGCTGGCTGAATCTAGGATGATGGTTCCTGACTGCCACAAGCGCTTAGAGGCTGCTTTAACTGATCTTAAAGGCACTTTTGTGAGTGATAATTTTACCTGCTTGTGTAATTCTCTGCTGACAATTTTCTAAGCTGCTTTAAGTAATCTTAAAGGCACTTGGTCAATGATACTTTTACCTGCCTGTGAAATTTTCTGCATACAAAATCTGATCTTGATTGCTTGTAGTTATTTTTTATCTAATCTAGCTAGCGATAAAGATTGATGCATGTCATCTGAAGATTAACTTGCAAGAACATGAGCTTTTGTGATTTGAGAATGATTTGTGTTGAATGATTTGAGAATGGATTGAAATTCCAACATTTGTGTTGAATGATTTGAGAATGGATTGAAATTCATGACAGCAATTTCTTTTTGTTGTTATTTGGATATAAGGACTTTGATTAATGGATTTTCGAATCATTTTCAATTGATAATGTCATATTCCTTGATCAAATGTAGCATCATATAATACTTATATGTAATTTAACTGCTGCAGGCTGAACTCGAGCAGTCTGGCCAAAAGGAAGGTGCAGAAATTGATGATGCTCGGAGCACCATTTTAGAGGTCGAACAATTCTTTGAATCCTCAGAAGTGTAGAGATGGAAACATGAGGTTTACTTCTGTCACATGCGGTTTTATTATCTGAGTGATGCAAAGTTAAATTTGGACACCTGTTGTTCACTATGATCTGTGTTGATGTGAAAACGCATCTAGTTGGCCCATCTGGTTTCTCGTGTATCAATTGTAGAGAAGGTCCCTTTTTCTCTTTATCAATACATATATTTCAAATGGAACTTAGGTATAAATATCATACAGCATGGTAGATCTGTTCTTCAGTAAAATATTGAAAACACAAAGTGACCTAAAACCGGGCTCCTTCATGATGTGAATCCTGCTTCATTCTAGGATGGTGGTGCTGTGGTATTTATTTATTTATTTTCAACAAAAGTAATTCCTGCGTTGCCCAATAGATTCACTATTTCAAACATTTTAAATTATATCATATGTTATGCCATTATTTTTCTTTATTTGCTAAAAATTAGTTCTCCAGCAAAACTTGCTCATAGTGTAAAATTTACACCACAAGATAGATGCGAAGGTCTCGTGTGAATTCGAGTTTCACATGAACTTGTATCACTGTTATGTGTAATCACTATCACTATTATTCATATATATTATTATTGTTACAAAAATATGTTTAATTTTTTAACAGTGATAGTGCATACAAATGACAGTGATATTGATAAATTCAAACTCGAGTTCATACAATTTTTTTTTTCAAAATAAATGTATTTATTGATACTTTAGTGCAAAATATGTATCTTACGGTATCAGTTTCACACTATAAATTTTTTTCATAAAAGTTTTTGTGATATTAAAATGTGTCAAAGGGACCATTTTACCCTCACTTAAATTCCGTTCTATTATATTCTATCTATCTCATACTCCCTCCGTCCATGAACTTTTTTCCTATTTCTTTGTGGGCACGGGATTTAATGAAAAATAATATTATATTGAAATAATAGATAAAGTAAGGAAAAAGTAAGAGTATTGTGGGGTCCAAACTTTTATTGTGAGTGTAGGATGTTTCCAAATAAAAAAATGAGGAAAAGTTTTGTGGACAAAAAAAAAAAAAAATGTTGGAAATAACTTTAATATTGCATTGTTTACCACCTATTTGGGGAATATTTGAACAGAGTGAATATTGTTCTAGAGTAATAAAAAGAAACTCGGGGATGCATTGCACTAGGAGGCTAGCTAGGGACATATAATACCGTTTTCACAGCTAAACTTGTAGGCAACATTTTGTAAATCGATGCTCCGTGGAAGTGACAAGTACCTTTTCTATTCTGGCTAGTGCAAGTATTTTTTGGTTAGTATATGCAAAGTTGAACTCCTCCGTCCCTTTCGAATTTGTCGGCACATTTAAAAAAATATATATTTTATATATAAAATAGTGGTATATGAGTAAATATGTGTAAATATTTGTCAGTGTGCACGTAAATCAATATTTTTTTTTTTAGTAGTATACAAATTTGTGTGAGACGTCCAAATAAGAAGAGTGTGCAAATTCCTATGAGACGGAAGGAGTATTTTTTTTAATACTGATTATTTTCATTAAAAAGTACACAAAAATAATTGTTGTACATTAAAATAAATAATATTATTAAAAAATATACTTAAATTACACGACACAGTTGATATATATTATGAGATTGAATGTTTCATATCCGATTATTGAAATCTAATGTTGCTTAGGATCATGTAATGATAATCTAATGGACCCACATCCTCGGATTTTTTTATTCTCCATTTTAAGAAATATCTAGACTCCTCAGATTTGATTTCTTTACCCAGATTTCAACTTTTTCAAGAATTAAGATTAACATGAGCAAGATCATTCCTGATATATATATATATATAATACCTTTGTAAGATGAAAAATTCTCCTAAAGAACACATTCCCCAATTGTTTATACTCCCTCTGTCATAAAGAAAATTTGCAGATTTTTTTTTTTAATCGTCCCATAAGAATTACTAATCCAAAAATGAAAATTCTTTCATAAATTTCACCCTTACAATATTTACATATTTACACAAAATATCATCACATTTTTACTTTTTGAGCTCACATTACGCTTAATTCAACTAATTTTTTTTACTTTATACATAACATTTTACCAAATTACTGTTAAAAATACTTTTTTTTTTTTTCCCTCTCTTACAACTTGCTATGTGTCGGAGGGAGTATATACCTTCACAAATGGGTATATATAAGTGAAATCTGCAAAATATACTATCAACAACCGCGAAACATGTTTACATTTTGGCTTTCTTTTAATAGGACTAACTGTCTCATTAAACGTTGTACAATAAAGTAATGGAAAATTTGTATATTGATTCAAAAAAATGACTGTATTTACAAATTGATTCACAATATTTATATAGAAGTATAATTTTTTTCTGCACAGAAATAAGTTTTTTACACAGAACCAATTTGTAAATAGTGTCAATTTTGTGAATCATTTTGTAATTTTTCCTAAAATAATTAATATTATTTCGAATTTCACGGTTATAAAATTGGTTTACATGATACTCATGAAATTATATGTATTAGTCATGCTCTCATCAGTAACAGTACCGTAGGTCTTATGTGAAACTTGTTCATTATATAAAATTTATATCATTATATATATTTGTTGATATCATAATATCTTATACTGTGATTTCTGTCTGCAAATTTAACAATGTCAATGAGTGCATGTAATAGAATCAGTATATAACTATTAATAATGGTATAAATTTAATTATATCATAAAATTTGCAGATAGAATACTTTGTGTTTAACATTAAAATCAAATGAGCCAAAAAGTTGGAGTTTGTGGGACTCACAAAGTCACAATTATGCTTGATTCTGTCTGGTCTAGGCCATTCAAATTGATAATTAAAATACAAAAATAGAATATTACATATTTATAATTATTTGGTGGAGTTATAATTAATTATTCACATTAATTGAAGTGGAGCAGACTAAACAGTTTGGGTCAAAAAGGGAATTGATTGGGAGAAGAGAAAACATGATACAGACTGTAGACCTAATTATCCTTTAATCCTTTGTTTAGTATTAATTCTAATGTTGTCTAATCGTTAATATTATGGGAGTGAGTTGTCACCCTAACATAACTTCATCATTCTACTTAAGAAAGTCTTTTTTTTTTCCTTTTCTTTTTTATTTATTACTTTAGTTTTCATCGAAACACAGTGGGAATCTTGATTTGATTTGCATTAAAACGAATCAATTATTGACATACACATTTCGAATGCTGATAGGGTGGCTATTTTTGTTTAATTGTAAAGAATTTTGTGCATCAGTTGTTTAAAAACAAAAATTTGTATCACTCGGGTTTTCAATTATCACTGTTATATATATACTATCACTGTCGTGCATATACACTATTACAGTTAAAAAATCAAGTATATTTTTGTAACAGTGATAGTATATATAAATAACAGTGATAATAATTGCAATATGACAATGATGTGAGTTCACGAGAGACTACTCTTATTTAAATGCATATATTTACACCTTGACTTATAAATCAATCTATATTCGTACTCAATTCCTAATTATAAAATATTTCAAATTAATTATATACTTCTTTCTTCTATAAAAGATATGCTCTTTTTTAATATCCATCAAAAAAACATGTCCATTTTTACTTTTACACCTATAAACAAAAGCTTTATATATAAATAAAATTTATAATATCTTTCACTTTATCAATATTTATCTCTCTCTCTCTCTCTCTCTCTCCCTCCCTCCCTCTCTCTCTCTCTCTCTCTTTCTTTGTTTCTAAAAGATGTACCCAAATAAACAAGTACAGTTTCCATATACGGAAGGAACACATACTTTGGTTCAATAAAATAATATAACACGTTTTCTCAACTAACATATTTTGCAATGTAAAAGACAATTTTATTGTGCATTGAGTACTAAAAGAATACGACTCTAGGTTATCATTGAATATTAAAATTTTGATCGAGATATATTTTCACACCAAATACAGCTAAATCACTTATATCCCATTAATAGACATTTCTTTTCTTATAAGAGAACATTTTGAGCTTCAAAAGAATGCACTTGTATGATAGTTAATGCATAGATAGTGAATAAAATAATTACTCAAATGGTATCACAATTTAAGTTACCTCAATATTCGAGTCCCCCTAAAATAATTCCACCCATTTTAAATTGTTCATTCATTAGGCATCCTCGCTAAATAAAAAAAGTTGACTACTCAATCCATGAGTGAAAGAAAATACTAGAATAAATAAATAAATAAATTTATTACACACCTTTACAAGTTTTTATTGTAGTGAGCTCCAACCAAAAAACAATATATAGTCCGAGGGTAAAGGCAGGAAGTTGCATGTCAAATACTAATATCTTGAAGGATTAATTTCAGAACTCTACAGATTCTTACTTTTAGATAAGACAATTTTTTTATATATATTAGAGTTTAGACTCGTCTAATGTCCTCCCGCTAAAAGAAACTCCATTCATTGGGTCTTCTCCACCAAAGAGAAAAAGTTGAGAATCAAATCCATGAGCGAACAGGAGTATTAAGAAAATTAAAATAAATAAATTAATTATACAATTCTCTACAAGTTCAAACTTTTAGATGGAGTGAAATTCTTTTATATTAGAAAATAAATTAACAAATTTAATTTCATATATTTCCACAAGTTCGGACTTTTAGGCGATGCGAAATTCTTTCTAAGATATCAAAGTTTTGACTAACTCAATGTCTTGGATTCGATTTTTGGAAAACAACTTCACCCATATTGAATTGTCCATTCATTAGACCTTTTCCATAAAGATGAAGAATTTTAAACACAATCCATGAGATGGGGGAAGGGGAGAATTATTAGAGAAAGTAAACAAATGAATCGCAAATCGGTAATCAGACATTTTTTGGCCGCCTAGTTTTTTTTTTTGAATTTTTTTAAAAAAAATATAAAAATATAAAATTTGGGCCGCCTAGGCCCGCTTAGATCCGAAAACACCTAAAATTAACGATTTTACAGAAATCGGATCGGTAAGAGGCCGTCTAGGCCAATTTCTGCATCACTGATTGACATATACTTGAGGTCGTGCTCAATCTTTCGCTACAAGCCTCACATCCTATGGTTACACGATCTAAACTTAGTATTTTTAAACCTAGACATCTGACTTAATGCTCAAATAGATTTATTCACATTTCCACTCATGACCAAAGGAGTTCAAATCAGTTGTCAAATTTTATTGACATTGACTATCATTTTATTTAGGAACTAGCTTGTGCCCTCTTGTCAACTTTCCACAGCCCATTTTTCAACTGATGTGCAACTAGCAGACATTTTCACCAAAGATCTACCTAGCCTTTCTTTTGAGTTCTTTAAATTCAAGTTGTGAGTTGTACTTCACTCCACATCTAGCTTGAGGGTGGATGAGAGCATAAAATAAAATTATTTTATGTTCAATTTATAAGATTTTTTTTTTTTAGAAAGAATCATATTAATTATTTCTTTATATGTAGATAGTAGAAAGGCGCACCTACAAATGAGAGCATGGAGAAGAGTCAAAAATCAAATTAGAAAGCTAATTTTAATTAATCATATAAACGGGGAGAGAACTTCTTGATGTAATGGTTATTATTCATCTGTGACTGTTATTGTTCACATTGATTTGACTACTTTTTTATTGCTCACAACTGTTCATGAAAATTATTGACTCTGTTGCACGAATTCTTAAAAAATTACAAATATGCAATATCGAATATGTGGAGGATGTGGGTGTGATTCGCATCGGATTGAAACCAGATATGCCACGTGGCGTATCCAAAATATTTTAAATTTATTTAAAACAGATACATGTATCCCTGTCCAAAAATATGCATATCCCTGTCAAAGATACGTGTAAATTAAAAAAAATGGGGTAATTTTTATAATATCTTAACATTTAATACTAAAATAGAAATAACTAAATATATAACTTATCTAAAACCAAAAAAAATTATTGTCATTATATGTGGACTGAAAGTATATATGACATACTTTTCATAAACAATCACTTTATTCATACACGAATTTCATAATATTCTATAATACCCTCCAACATATCGCATTAAACTATGTGCAAATAAATAAATAATTTTTTTATGGACAAAGGAAGCGTTTATTTTAATTGAACTTCATTATTTAATGTAACTTAATTCAACAATGTGGTACTTCGTTTAGAATGAATTTTTTATTATGACTTATGTAGGTTGATGGTATTTAATTTTAATTTTATTTTGTTGCATATTTGATGAATTTTTCTTTATATTTTTAACTTATTATAGGTTATTATATATAAAAAAAATATAAATAGATGTATAATTGACGAATCTTATCCTATAATTTAAAAAAAATAATATTTTTCCGCATCCGTATCGTATCGTATCGTATCGTATATGCATCCGTACACGTGGAACATAGGACATATTTTCTGGCGGGATGCAATAATACTATTGAATAAGAACCTGTACTATTGAATTATTTACTATAGTACACATGTTGCTGATCACGACTTTTTGAATTTTTTTATTTGACATATTTTCCGGCGAGACACATTTGAACTATTGAATTTCTTACAATACTATGACAAATATGTCTACACTATTAAAAAAAAGTCTCTACACTATGAAGATTTTTTACAATACTATACAAGTTGTGACTACACTATATATTAAATTTCTTATAATACTATTGCATGTATGACTCAACTGTTAAAAGAAAATATGTCTATTGTATAACACATTTTTTTACAATATTATACCAATTGTAACTGTATTATTCAATTCATTACAATACTATACCAATAAAAAATTTATATATAGTCGATTGCAGAATCAACAAAAAAAAATAGAATTGTTTACACTGTGCAGTTAGAATTGCCCAACTAAAGCTCCTCAATAGAAATAATTCTAAGCGCGTGTTTGGTTTGAGATTTTTGGAGTGAGTAATGGTAATCAAAGTCATAGTGTGTGTTTGAAATGACTCTACTATGACTTTGATTCGCAAAAATTAAGGAAAATCAACCATAGTTCAACTAAATGAGAATTATGACTTTCATTCCACACTATTTCCATACATTTATTTTTTACAATCTTTACAATTATACGAAATAATCATTAACAGTTCCAAAATAGACTTAGTAGCCCCTCAAAATTGCAGTAAAGGGAAGTGAGAGTTGAGAGATCCAGATGAGATTACTGATCAAGTATTTATTAGGAAAGTTCATTTAGGAATGGCATGCGTAAATTTGAGAAGCTTAAAGTGGTTGTACGTGACCAAATGAGGGCGATTGCTTTAAATGGTTGTACATGGGACCACGGCAGGACTGCAGCACCTGATCAGGTCGGGGGTATGGTATGGCCCACAGAGTATGTATTAAACGTGTAAGTTTATTTTCTCTTGATTTACAATCCATCAGATCATTAAATAACGTTTCAGATTCTGATGAATTAGCTCTGAACTCTGATCTCTGATTCTTCCATTACTTGCAATTGCTTTTCCTGTGCTCTGCTTGGATTTTATCGCTACTTCATAATTTCATTATCATAACGACACTAACTTCCATAAACTAATACTCTCCTCTGTCCCACAGAAATTTGCACATTTTTTTTATTGGGACGTCCCACACAAATTTGCACACTACCAAAAAAGGAAACATTGATTTACGTGCACACTCACAAACCTTTACACATATTTACCCATATGACACTACTTTATATATAAAACAATTTTCCTTAAAAAATGTGTCGTCCCGTAGGGTGCAAATTTGTACGGGACGGAGGGAGTAATAAATAACAACTTAAAACATATAATTAAACATTAATATTTTGGTATACCCAAAAATAAAAAAATTACCCGGGTCTGTGTGAGCCAATTTCGTTGGAAAATATAATAAGTAAATGGAAAGTGAGTAAAATGACGTCGTTTTATGTCATTCCCGGCGATTTGAGACTAATTTGGTTAGATTTGAATTGTTATGGAACTAAATTGAAACATTACATAGTTATGAGACTAATTTAGTTAGATTTGAATTGTTACGAGATTAAATTGAAATATTAGATATTTATGGAACCAAATCAAAAAAGTGGAAAAATTATGGGACGATTTTTGTATTAATCCCCCTAAATACTCCCTCCACTCTATAGAAATTTGCAAAGGAAATAAACATGCATATTAAGAAAAAAAATTAGTATTTTGGGTGTAATTTGGTAAAACTTTATGTACAAAGTAAAAAAATTAGTTGGATTGAGTGTAATGTGAGAAAAAAATATGAAAAAATAATTATATTTTGTATAAATATGTAAATATTGTGAAGGTAAAGTTTATGAAAGAATTTTTTGGTTTGCAAGTTCTTGTAGAATGTTCCAAAAAGAAAATTTTGTAAGTTTCTATGATACTGAGGGAGTTGGATTTTAAGTTCGTTTAATTTTAATTTTTTAAAATTATACAATTACACGCCGCATTATGTGTTTTTTGACATATGAGATTTTAGTTATGCGGGTATTATTAAGTTGTTCTTTGAGTGTTGTTAAATTATTCTTCTGGTATTAGAGAATTATTCGTTAGATTTTGCTAAGTTGTTCTTGCAGTATTATTTATGTATATTTTGGATATTGTTGAATATAATAGGGAGTATTTCTCAGTTGTTCTTCAGGTACTATTAAATTATTCTTTAGATATTAGTTAATTGTTCTTCAGATAGTAACTAATTATAGTATAATTTATTAATGTTTGAGATATTGTATAAATATGGTATGTGGTATTACTAAGTTTTCTTCGTGTATTAATAAACTATTTTTTGGTATTACTCATTTATTAGTTTCATATCTAAATTTTTGTATGCAACTATTAATTTTTTGAAGGTAAAGTATTATATAAACCATTTTCATGATATAAACTACTCTATGATAAAAGGTTGTTATGCACCACTTTCACATGATACCTACTCTTTTTTGAATTGATGTTCAATTTCTTTCTATGTTTTAAAAAAAATCTGGAAATTGAACGATTAGGGATGAAGAAGATTCGTACCTACAAAATCCACAACTTGTCTTACGAACGCTTCTTCTGGAGACAATAAGAACACAGAGGCAAGACTACAGAGAGATCAGCAGCAGCAGGAATTGAAAAAATATATATTGTGCAAAAATATATTTGAAATTAAAAAAAAAAGTGTGACAAATAATGATTATTGATCAAAAAGCAGGTGAATTTTTTTTGTTAGTTATTTATTTTTGTTGACAGATTTTGAAGATGAAAATGCCAATTCCGCAGCACTGGAAGGATATGTAGGAGACATGGGATTTGAGAGAATTCATCAGGTTGAGCCAGATTTGGTGTCGAGCAATGGCGAAACCTTTAGTAGGTTTCAAGTGCATGAATTCACTCAAGTGCATTCAAAAATCACTTTTTTGTACTCCCTCAGTCCACCAAATATATACATCTTTCTTTGCACGTGGTTTTATGTAATATGTAGGAGGATATTTAGGGGTATTGTGAGTCCGTTTATGAAAAAAAAATCATATTTTTGAAAACTACATCATCTGCACTTTCCAAAAATATGATCTTTAATCATAAACAGACCTCACAATACCCCACAATATATCCTCCAACATATTATTTTAAACCACGTGCAAAGAAATGTGCATATATATGGTGGATAGAGGGAGTATAATGCATCGCTAAAATATCAATTTTTATTTCAAATGACTTCTAAAGATATTATAAAAGCCCTCCAACTATAATATTTTTATTTAATTAGGCTCATATACTATTCTTTTATTTCAAGACTAAGTTTTATATGAAAATAGTTCATAATAAGTTTATCATGAAATTATTTTTAAGTACAAATATTTGATCCAGTGTATCAAAATTTTTCTCAGGAGTATTAAAAGTTGGGGTCAATAAAATCTCAAACAATTAAAACATATTGACCCAAAATTTTAAAATATCCGATGAAATTTTCTATACACCTGATTAAATATTTGATACTTTAAAACCAACTCATGATAAGTTTATATTATAAACTATTTTAATACAAAATTTTGTGTATTTAATAAGGTAATTTTCGTGCTCCCGTGACGTCATAAGTTACGCATATTCATTTTTGCATATATTTTAGGTTAAATTCGCAATAGGATGTTGAATAAAAACTAGGGAATTACTCCCTCTATCCCAATTATATAAGCTGATTTGTCTTTTTGAGGTGTCCCAAATATATAGACTAGTTTTTAAATGGAGTAATAATTTCTTAAACTAGAATATTCCTATTAATTAATTCAAATTTACTTATGGCTCATTTGGTTCGTAAGATAAAAATATCTATCCGCCAAAAACATACATATTTTTTATGGATAGATATTTTTATCTTACGAACCAAATGAACTAGTCTTTTGAAATTCCATTAATTTTGACCATTCACAAAAATACTTAATGAGAATTGATATACTTAATGAGAATACTTAATAAACATACATGGGAAATTCCAATTGTTACGAAGGATTAATGGGTATAATTATTATCAGATGATATTAAATAAGATTAAAATAGAAACTTTAGTTGTATAATTTGTTTTTTCAAATTTTTTTTAATATGTGTGTAAATGACAATCAGCCTATATATTTGGGACAGAGGGAGTATATGATTATATCTTTCATCATTTTATTGGGTTAATTCTATATAAATGCATTATTTTTCACTCAACTTTCTATTTAATCACGAGCTTCACGATTATTATTAAAAATTTCAATCTTTTAAATAATTTCAATTCGATATACATTTTTTAATTTTCGGCGGACAACTGATGTGCCTCGCCAGATTGCGTAAAAGGTTGTCACGCTGGTGTTCACGTATTAAATTACCTTTCTATTTTTTATTTTTTAGTTTCCACATCACATATAATATATATAAAAAATAACAAAAATTTATATTAAAAAAAAGTTTTTTTAATGAGAAATACGATGAAAAAAATATTTTTACACCAGATTCAAGGTAGACTTGAAACAACACTCAAAAACGTCTTTTTAATATAGATTTTTGTTATTTTTTGTGTATGTGATATATGGTGTGAAAACTAAAAACTAAATAAAGATAATTTAATACGTATACGCCAGCGTGACAACCTTTCACGCGCTACAGCGAGACACGTCATCAATTGCGGGCCAAAAATAAAAATAATGTGTATCGAATTGAAATCGTTTAAAAGATTGTGATTTTAATAATAATCGTGAAACTCAAGATTAAATTAAAAATTGAGTAAAAGGTGGTGTATTTATATAGAATTAACTCTTTTAATTATTTTACTATCGTTATAATTCATATGCATTTCGTGCAACAAATCAAGTAGTCCTATTATGTTATATATTACTCCCTCCGTCCCGTAGGAATTTGCACCCTACGGGACGGCACATTTTTTAAGAAAAAATAGTTTTATATATAAAGTAGTGGTATATGGGTAAATATGTGTAAAGGTTTGTGAGTGTGCATGTAAATCAATGCTTCCTTTTTTAGTAGTGTGTAAATTTGTGTGGGACGTCCAAATAAGGAAAGTGTGCAAATTCCTGCGGGACAGGGGGAGTACTAAATAGCAAGTGTTTTACTTATGTTTAAGCTGCTATGGAGTTAGAGCTGGCAAACGGGCCGGGCCGGGTCGGCCCATTTTCAGTCGGGCCTATAAAAATTGAGTCCAGTCCAGCCCAATCTAGCCCACGGGCTAACGGGCCAGCCCGACCCATTTTTTTAAAATAATAATTTTAAAAATTATACTATAATCACTGTTAACTTATACTTTTACAATCCACAAACCAACAACACAAACATAAAATAGAACTAAAACCACAAATTCAAACATAAATTAAGAAAGAAATAAAGATCATTACTCATAGTCATAGTGTCCTAATATAATAAATGCAGTTCATAAGTAGAGAAAAGGGGGAGTCGTGTGTTCCACTATTGAAAATTAGGAAACTAGGGTTTGTTGAATTATGAGGTGTATTGAAAAATGAAAACAGTACACGCCAAAGCTCAAAAGTCTTAGAATTCATTATTTTTAATTCTATTATTTTAAAATAAATTTAATTATATTATTTTAAAATAAATTTTATTTCACCGGGCCAAACCGCGGCCCACCGGGCCACGCCCATTTGGCCCGCCGAGCCAAACGGGCCGGGCCAAAATGGCCCGATTTTTTTCGGGCCACTATTTTTCCGGCCCAGCCCAGCCCAGCCCAGCCCATACGTCGGGTAGGCCGGGCGGGCCCGTCGGGCCGAGCCGGAATTGCCAGCTCTATATGGAGTGCATGGGCACTACTTCCCCAAAAATTTGAGTACATGCGTGAAAGATCATCAAAGAAAAACCTCCAACCATACATTAGAGGAGGTCAATACTGCCTTCCACTATAACAACATACTCCCCCTATCCATCAAATATATGCATCATTATTTGCACGATATATATGATATACTTTCCGAAAATATATATTAACTTTATTCATAAACGGACCTCACAATATCCCAAAATATACCTCGACATATTGCATTAAACCACGTGCAAAGAATGATGCATATATTTGGTGGACAGAGGGAGTATGTGTTTTCTGCAACATAGAAGAGAAGTCGGTAAGATATATTTTCTTTGAATGTATATAGTCCAGTTTTTCTTAGACTATGAATATGCAAATTGGTTGGGGATTTTCTTGGTGTTGTGATCAAGTCTCATTTACTTCAATTTAGTGGGCGGAGCAAAATGAGAAAACGATTGATGATTAATATTTAAAAAAGTGAAATATTCATAACTACATTGGAGAGCGATAAATAAAAATATTTTAAAAGGAGTATTGGTGGAGATCAATGAAGTATTCAAAGCCTAAGGTTAAACCGTTGAAACGAGATGAATCACTACAAAGAATAAAAGAAAAAAAAAATCGAAGTGGTGCATAAATCCATTATATATATTAAAATAATTATTCTTGGTGGTGGTGAAAATGTATTAAAAGTTATTTATAGATGAAGTAAGAAAAAATTCAAAGTATTGTGAGGTCCAATATTTTATACGTGAAGGTAGATTATTTCTAAATTAGAAAGGAGAAAAAAATTATCGAGGACAAAAAAATATTTTATGAAATTAGAAAGAGCAATAATGAGTGGTGTTTTACTTAAAAGTTAAAACTATGTGGATTTGACAGTAACATAAGTGTTAAGATTTAATTGGAGGTACATATTATTAATATGAAAAGTGGGACAAATAAATGAAATCATTTTTTGAGAATTTTTTTAAATATAAAGTTGGGGCTTTTGGCCGCTAAAAATTTATGATAAGGAGAGTGATACGCAATCATTTTGTCTAGGTCGGCACGTCGACCAAAATTTAGCAGAATCATGGCAATAGACTTCCAAAATAGTGTTACATGAATGTTCCCTCCCCCCACATTACATATAAGTAGGGCTGGCAATCGGGCCGGGCCGGGCCGGCCCGGCACTGGTCCATCGGGCTTTGCGATTTTTGCGGGCCGGGCCGGGCCAGGCCCGGTACTAACCGGGCCTTCATTTTAACGGCCCAGCCTGGTCCTATGCGGGCCACCGGGCCACCGGGCCAAACTGGCCCATTACTCTTTAATAATTAAATTTGCAAAATATTATTTTCAGCTAAACAAGACAGACCATTACATAAGTGATAAACATGTTTCTCATTACGAATGAAAATACACTAAAATTAAAAAAAGATAGCAATATCCACCATCAGTTCATCACTAACCCCAATGCAATATCCATCATCAGTTCAATATTAACTAAAAGATTCACAGATCACAAATAAAATGAAGTTCAAAATCAGACTTCATTTGATTGAACATTGGAATCTTCTTCTTCTTGTAATGGTATCTCCTCAAATTCAGGTGTATCTGTATTTCATAATATAAACTATGTGAGATAAAAATCAAACAATTAAAAAAAAGATTTTTTAAACTATTATTATTACCTGAAGATACAACTTCTTTGAAACCATGTAACCAATTACGAGTGCAAATGAGAGCTTGCAAATTATGTGGAAGCAAACAACTTCTATACTTGTTCAAGATACGACCACCGATGCTGAATGAAGATTCTGAAGCAACTGTAGTAATTGGAATGCTCAAAACATCACAAGCCATAATAGCAAGTATAGGAAATCGATCCTTGTTAACTTTCCACCAATCAAGTACATCTGTGGCTCTCACAGCAACAGTCTCTTCTTCCAAATATCTCTCAAGTTGAGACCTGCCTTCACCCGAAGAGATTTGACTCATCTGTTGCTTATACTCCTACAATTACATAAACATATAAACATGCAAACTAAATTAAATGCTTTTTAAATAACAAACAAGATCAATAAAAATAAATTATAGAACTTAAACTTACACGAGTTAGAGGGTCATCTATGTCTTCAATGCCAACTGAATATGGGTAAGAATAAGATGAGACAATCCTTGATGAGTTAGAACTAGAAGCTGCCCCACTTTGTTCATATGTACTATAAAGCCTACACATAGCCTCTTTTATCTTACTCACCTTTTCTTCGCATGTTTCTGGGTAAAGCTTCTTATAGACAAAGTTCACGTAGTGAAACTTCGAAGCTGGCTCAAAAACACTTCCAAATGCAAGAACAAGGCAACATGATTCCCAATACTTCTCAAATTTCAGCATCATCCTTGAGGCCATTTCTTTTATCACCATATCCTCACTAGTCAAACCCTCCTTCAATTTTATTTGGATGTTGGAAATATGCTTGAAATACAAATTGGAGGTAGGATAATAAGAACCGGACATCAGATTAGTGATATTATAAAATGGAGCCAAGAATAAACGCATTTTCTCCCCTCTTTCCCATTCCTCATCAGTTGGACAACATTTGTAATTTTTATCATAAAAGCACATAGAATGAAATGCCCAACGATATTTAATAGCACTTTCAAGCATCAAATATGTAGCATTCCATCTAGTTGACACGTCTAACCTCAAGAATCCACCACCAACATCACCCAATTTAACTTCCGCAATGCATTTTTTAAATAGTTTCAACCTCCCCTCCGAACTCTTCACATACTTGACACTTTCTCTAATCCTATCCACAAAATTTGATGCATCTCTTACACCATCTTGCACAATTAGATTCAAAATATGTGCACAACACCTTACATGAAAAAACTCACCTTTGCATAGCAAGCCCTTCGTCGCGTTTAGTCTTTCTTTGACCAACTTTTGCATTTTATCATTAGAAGAAGCATTGTCCAATGTAAGAGAAAATACCTTAGAAGAAATCCCCCAATCCTCAAGCACTCTAAGCAAATGTCTTGATAATTCCTCCCCAGTATGTGGACTATCCAACTCACAAAATGCAAGCAACTTAGAGTTCAATGCAAATTTCTCATCAACATAATGTGCAGTTACAGTCATATAACCTTGTGTAGTCAAAGCAGTCCATGCATCAGATGTTAAACATATTCGACCAGGAATATTGACTAACACCTCCTTAAGCTTAGCCTTTTCAATCAAATATATTTTTGTAACATCAACCTTTGCAGTGTTTCTACTAACAGGCTTGAATTCAGGATTTAGAATTTTATTGCATTCACGAACTCCCTCATACTCAGCATAGCTAAATGGAAGATCATGCTTAATAATACATTTAGCTAGTGCAGCCCTATAAGCATTTTCATCAAATTTCCACTTCTTCAAAAGTGTAGCTTGACTATCTAACAAAGCACCCACATCATGAAATTTTGGAGTTATAAAACACTTGAGAACATGACGTCTTAAATGAGCAGTGCCTGAGGAAGCTTTGCAAGTATAAAAGTTCCCACAAGATCTACACTTGCATTTTTCTACTCCATCTTTTAAACCAACCTTTTCAAAATGATTCCACACTTCAGATGCATTAGCCTTAGGTTTCTTACACTCCCTAGGTTCCTCATCATCAACAACATTATCTGCATGCATACTCTTATTGCTAGTAGTACCAAAAGGGATATTGGTACCTGTGGATGTAGTGCTCTTAAGAGTGTGGGTGCTCTTCGTAGTACGAGGATCTTCCTCCAACATCTCCAAATCATCATCTTCGTATGATTGGTTGATATCCATATCTTTTCAACTGTATCACAAAAGTACACACGAACACAATTTAAGCAATAACTCCACTGAGAGTGAGATACAGAGGTATCAGTAAAAGAAAAAAGGAATTATAAAAACTGGAGACTAAAATTGTTCTCTATTATATGTGACAATTCAACTCTCCAAACCTTAACTGCATACTAATTTAAGTAGATTTTTCCATATATTAATCTTGTAACTTTCAACTGATATAAAATTAATTTCAAAAGAATCAGGATGCGGAGTCAGAGTGCCCAAGTTCATAAAGACCTTTGAAAAGGAAAAAGAAAATAAAGAACATGTTTATTTTTGTTTTTTCTTTCCTTTACATAATTACATATATATTTATATATAGATGTATATATGCGTATATCGGTATATGTATATATATTGTGACTTGTGTGTGCGGTGATTAAGTTATTGGCCAGTATCTAACCTGAATAATGGGCGAAGAGCCGAAGAGGTGGAAGGGTGAACAGCGACGAGCACAACGATGAACGGCTGTGCAGCAAGTTGGGGTGGCGGCTGGCTCGGCGGCGCAGTGGGGTGGTGGCCGGCGCGGCG
>JAPKLY010000040.1:608107-647269 GCA_026898435.1 Prunella vulgaris
TAGTAGGATGAGGCATGATGTAAGGAGCAGTGTAAGGGACCAGGACGAAGGTTACGGACCTTCATCAACACCGGAAGCCACATAGGCTCGTAAG
Organism: Prunella vulgaris; assembly: GCA_026898435.1. Taxonomy (NCBI): domain Eukaryota; kingdom Viridiplantae; phylum Streptophyta; class Magnoliopsida; order Lamiales; family Lamiaceae; genus Prunella; species Prunella vulgaris. The sequence goes on from JAPKLY010000040.1 coordinate 608,202, forward strand.
GTGCCGTCTCACACTCACACACCTATAAATAAGACCTCTCTTGTACTATTCACACAATTTCTCACAAATTCTGAAAATTAATACAATCTACGCTACAGTATTTCTCTCTCTAAACCCTCTACTCTCCCTCCTCATATTACATCCAAGAACACAAATTCTTGGATTATTGTTTGGTAGAATTACATGTTATATTAGCCACATAAACAAATACCGTTAATAAATTCTATCAACAATTTGGCGCTAGAAGAAGGGGGTGAATCTGAAAAATTAAAGAAAAAATTTCAAGAACAAAAAGTTAGGGTTTGGTTGAAGGTTTGAAGATTTGAAGGTGTTCTTGGTAAAACTAAAAAACACTTGAAGATACACATACATCTTCACCCCTTGGACGAAGAACCCAGATTTCTGGACAAGAACCTGAATTTTTGGATTTCACAAAATTGGTCCTGAACAAGTTTTCAAACGCGCGCGTGCACACGAATAAATCGAACTTCGGACAATTCGTCACACGCGAGGCTAGACGAAAACTTGCACAGCTCCGCCTAAGCTGGACGATAACCATTCAGGCGACCTCCATCACTCCGGCGACCTCCCTCCACTTCGACGCCCTTCAGCAAGTTACCCCCTCCGAAACCCAAAAATGGCTAACACTCGAGCCGCCAAGGGACAGACCTCCGCAGCTGCGGGAAGGTCTAGAGGGGGCAATCAAAACCAGGCCGAGGTGGAGACCTCACGCCAGGTGGTGGAGACATCACAACCACCTCTCCAGAAGAGCACCGCAGCTCCGCGACCTCCGCGAACTGCGGCGACCCAGGAAGACTTGGCCCCCGCTCTGAGGGACCTGGTCAGCAACCCCTGCGAGCTCCAACGCACCATCGCGACTCTACAAAGGTTGCAGCAGCGACAGCAGGACGAACTCGCCCTAGTACCCAGGCGAGCTCCAGCCGCTGAAACCGGGGAGCAGACCATGCCCACCCAGGGCACCCAAACTAGGGGGGACTACAGCGTACTCCCCACCGAGCAGGAGGCAAGCTCGGCACAAGCTCGCCAGCGCAGGGAAAGGACCGGAAAAGCCAAAATGGGGGAGGAGGATCCCGCTCCTTACACTGGAAGGGAGTCGGCCTACACCGGGGCATCTGACACCCACCAATCTCAAAGGAGGGAAGTCCTCCAAGGCCGTCTGGGCCCGAGGCATGAAGAAAATGAGCGTGCGGCAGTCCCAGCTGCGTCCCATGGGGACTCCGACCAGCAGCCACGCAGATCAGCCCACGAAAGGCTGAGGATGCCCGCCGCTGACAGGTTAGGCCCCCACGGCGGGCGCCAGTTCCAGCCCGCCACTGAGAGGTCACCCCAGAGTGAGGCACCTCGGGGACGTGCGTCCGCGAGACGCACTACCTTTGAGCACCCTCCGCCGGAGGTGACCGGAGATGACGAGCTGGCCTCACTGAAAAAGGTCGTTGAGATGCTACAAGCACAAGTAGCAGCCAGGTCTGGCGGACCTGACGCCACGACTCTCCCCATTTCCCTGTTGGCTCCCGCCATCCTCCGCGCACCGGTCCAGAAGAAAATTCAATTCCCGGTGATGTCCGCATACGAAGGCGAGTCGGACCCGAAAGTCCACCTAGCCAAATATGCGAACTTCATGATTTCGGTCGGTGCCACCGACCCCACCCAGTGCCAGAACTTTCTGTTGGCCCTAGGGGACCGAGCTCACCGCTGGCTCTCTTCACTCGCCCCAGGGTCAATCTGCTCATTCGGCCAACTCTCGCGGGAGTTCCTGGCCCACTTCTCTGGGTTCGGGTCCTACCTTACCCAGAAGCACCGACTCGCCAACATCCATCAAGGCGAGAGCAAAACCGACCAGCAGTACCTGGAAAGGTTCGACAAAATTCTGCTGGAAGGTGAGCCGGTAAGCGAAGATACCAAGGTCATCGCAGCGATGGCCGGACTCAAGAGGGGCACCGACCTCTGGAAGGAAATGCACCTCGCATGTCCCAACACTTATAGCGAATTCCGCCACAAGGTGGGGATGTTTGTGGCTATGCAGGAGGCACTACTGAAAGAAGTTGGTGCCCACGAGGAAAAGAAGCCCTACAGGAAGAAGTCCGGGGGCACCTACAAAGCTCCCCGGAACTTAAAGGCCTTTGGCGAGGGAGACGAGCTCATAGAAAAGCTCAACCAGGTCCTCACTGTCTCCGTCGACCATGTCTTCACTGTCGTCCAAGGCAAGGCCATGCTGGAGGAGCCAAGGCGGATCCGCCAGGACCGCACGAAGTTCAACCCCAACAAATTCTGTGCCTACCATCAGGCCATCGGCCACTTCACCAGCGAGTGCCGAGACCTCCTCAAGCAACTCTGGAAATTTTACAAGGAGGGGAAATTGGCCTAGTTCGTGAAGAAGGCCACAGCTAAGAGACCGAGGTTCGAGAGGAGGGCTACCTCCGATGACGAGGAGGAGGAAGCAGACCAACCTGGTCCCCATCACAGACGGAGGGCACCTCCCCAACCTCAGCAAAACATGGAGCCGACTCGGGAACTCTTGGTTCTTGAGGAGGAGATCGGAGCTGCAGGAGGTCTCCAGGACGGGGGATTCTCCATATCCAGGAGAAAGAGGAAGGCCGAAATCCGGGCCATAAATCAAGTCCAGAAGGCAGCTCCGGCCCCAGGTCCGTCTCACAGCTCGCTGAAGAGCTAATATTTTCTTCAGCAGACCTGGAGGGGGTACTGACGCCCCACAACGACTCGTTGGTGATAACCGCCGACATCATGAACGTCCGAGTTCACAGGCTACTTGTGGACACCGGAGCATTCACCAACATTCTCTTCAAATCCACCTTGGATGCCTTAGGTGATTTTGAGTCGTACCTGGAACCTAGCAATGCTAGGATAGTGGGGTTCGGAGAGGCTGTAACCGTCCCCCTAGGTAGTGTTAGGTTGAGCGTCCAACTTGTATCGGCTGAGGACCCCGAAAGGAGACTGACTAGGCTCATAGATTTCGTAGTTGTCGACCAGCAGTCCTCCTACAACGGGTTCCTTGGCCGTCCTTTTATTAATGAATTCAAAGCGGCGTGTTCGACCTACTACTACAGTTTAAAATTCCCAACTCCAAAGGGTGCCGGAACTATAAAAGGTGACCAGAAAAAGGCCCGAGAGTGTTTACTCCAAATCAAAGATGGCTGGGTCAGGAAGTCCGTTACACAAGTCCACATCCTCGAAGAGGACGTACAGATCCCTGCAGACGAGCCAAACATCCTAGACGTCATCTCGGTCGAAACTAAGATGATGGAGGTAGGCGATTTGGAAGAAATCAACCAAGGCGGTGGACCTGTGCAAGACACACAACCGACACCAATGGAGGGCGTAGAAGAAACCCAAGTGTTGAGACCTGCGCAGGGGTCAGTAACTGCGCAGGGGCAGCAGCCTACTGCCTTGGAGGTAGCTGATGAGGCTCAAGGTGGGCGACCTGCGGGAGGTCAAGAACCAACACCCATGGACGTTGACCCAACTCCCCAAGTCACCACACCATCCCAAGCTGACAGACCACCGGAGGTGTTCACAATCGACAAGCTCGCCCAAGCTGAAAGCCAACCCGATGACCTCGAACCGCGCATAGGCCACGAGCCTGCGCAGATGTCACAAGGGGAGCGGGACGAGTTCATCAACGACCCGAGGTGGAAATGTCAGAAGAGAAAAGCAACCCCCATGGAGGAGTTGACGGCACTCCCGGTGGACCCGGAAAGGGACTTAGAACTTTTCATCGGTTCTGAGTTACCTGAACCGTAAAAAGTCAAGGATGGAGCTGTTCTTGATGTCCAACCTGGACATATTTGCCTGGTCCCACGAAGACATGACGGGGATCCCGTTGGAACATGCTTGCCACAGACTTAACATAGATCCGACGAGGAGACCCGTACGCCAAAAGCGAAGAAAATATGGACCAGACAAGTACGCAGCTCTAACAGTTGAGGTGGAGAAGTTGTTAGACAACAAGCTCATCAAGGAGGCTTTGTGTCCGCAGTGGGTCGCGAACCCCGTCCTGGTGAAGAAACACAACGGAACATGGAGACTCTGCATTGACTTCACGGACCTGAACAAAGCATGCCCGAAGGACAACTTCCCACTACCTCACATTGACCAACTGGTGGACAGCACTGCAGGCCATGAGATGATGACATTCATGGATGCTTTTGCGGGCTATCATCAAATAGCTCTACACCCGGAAGACCAGGAACACACGGCGTTCTACACCAACAAGAACATGTACTGCTGGGAAAGGATGCCGTTCGAACTCATCAACACCGGAGCTACGTACCAGAGGTTGGTGAACAAAATGTTCGACCAACACATCGGCGAATCCATGGAGGTGTACGTGGACGACATAGTTGTCAAGAGTTTGAGAAAGGAGGACCACCTGGACCACCTGAAACAGACTTTCGACATACTGCGCCACTACAACATGAAATTGAACCCCAAAAAGACCAGCTTCGGCGTACACTCTGGGAAGTTCCTGGGGCACCTAGTTAGCCAGCGGGGAATTGAGGTCAACCCGACACAGGTCCAATGCATAATCGAGATGGGGATACCAGATTCCATCCAAAAAATTCAAAGACTAACTGGGTGCATGGCTGCCCTTAACAGATTCATCTCCAGGTCCGGCGACAGAAATCGTCCATTTTTCGAGGCAATTAAAGCAAACACACGGAGGTACAAAGAGGCGGCCAAGGCCAACAAGCTCCACCTAAAAAACCACTTCGTCTGGACAAATGAATGCCAACGAGCCTTCGAAGATATCAAAACATACCTGGCAGATACACAGGTTCTGTCGAAGCCAATACCTGGAGAGAAGCTGTATCTGTACCTAGCCGCGTCGGAGGTGGCCATCAGCTCCGTCCTGGTCCGAGAAGAGGCGAAAACACACCTCCCAGTGTACTACGTGAGCCAAGTCTTACATGAAGTTGAGCTGCGGTACACCCCAACAGAGAAGCTGGCTTATGCACTGGTGATGAGTGTTAGAAAATTGAGGCCTTACTTCTTCGACCATCCGGTGGAGGTGCTGACAACGTTCCCACTGCGTCAAATACTACAGCGCCCAGACACTGCCGGACGCCTGCTGAAATGGTCATTGGAGATCAGCCAATACGGTATAACCTACGCACCCCGAACAGCGATCAAGGGACAAGCACTGGTCGACTTCATCGTCGAGCAAACTTTCCCACAAGATCCGACGAGGGGGTGTATAGCTCCGTGGCATCTCTACGTGGACGGATCATCAACTAGCATGGCAGCAGGCGCCGGTGTGGTCCTGATCAGCCCAGACAGACAAGTCTTCACCTCTGCAATTCGGTTCGACTTCCGAGCAACCTACAATGAGGAGGAGTATGAAGCGTTGATAGCAGGACTTAGGCTATCATTAGCTGTGGGGGCAACCAATCTTCAAGTTTTCGGAAATTCCCAGCTAATAATATCCCAAGTCCGGGGGGAATTTGAAGCAAAAGACCAACAGATGATGACCTACCAGAAGATAGCCGCGCATCTGATCTCGATATTTACACAAGTTTACATCAATCAAATACTGCGACTAGAAAACACACAGGCAGATGCTCTAGCCCGGCTAGCTACTAGCAAAGGCGAAGCCGAATTCACGGAGGTTGTGATCACCACACTGAAAAACCCCTCGACGTCCGATTACAAGATAAATCAGACCTCGAGTGGGGGGGCAAGAGGATAGCGAAGATGGTGAAGATTGGTGCACTCCAATCCGAAAATATTTAGTAGACGGAACAACCCCCGTAGACGCCTGGGAAGCTAGCCGGTTAGTAAAGCAAGCTGCCAGATATACGCTGCTGGATGGCCAGCTCTATAAACGTGGATTCTCTCTACCCCTACTCAAATGCCTAACTAAGAAGCAGGGGTCCGAAGTGTTAGAAGAATTTCACGAAGGAATTTGTGGGAGTCACGCTGGGGGGCAAGCATTGGCATATAAAACGATCAGACAGGGCTACTACTGGCCCACTCTCCGCAAGGATGCCATCAGCTTCGCTCGAAGATGCCGAAAGTGCCAACTTTTCGCACCTAACATCCACTCCCCAGCCAACCAGCTTAGGTCGGTTTTCAGCCCATGGCCTTTCGCGAAATGGGGTATCGACTTGATCGGCCCATTTCCACCTGGTAGAGGCAGTGTAAAGTTCACTGTTGTAGCAGTAGACTACTACACTAAGTGGGCTGAGGCCGAAGCTCTCACAACCATAACCCAAGAAAGGATGATCGGCTTCATTTGGAAAAACCTGATCTGCAGGTTTGGACTCCCGCAGTCGGTCATCACTAATAATGGAAGGCAGTTCGACGGACAGAAGTTGAGGGACTTCTGTAGTTCATGGAACATCAAGAAGCACTACTCAACTCCGTATCACCCCCAGTCGAATGGCCAAGTCGAGGCGGTAAACAAGATCTTGAAACACATATTAAAGCTCCGCCTCGAGGAAAAGAAAGGAAGCTGGGCAGATGAACTCCCGGAGGTCCTATGGTCTTACAGAACTTCGTATAGGGCCAGTACCGGGGAGACCCCATTTGCCCTAGCCTTCGGGACTGAAGTCGTGGTCCCGGTAGAAGTCCAGAACAAGACTTGGAAGGTGGTGGGGTATGATGAAGAAAAGAATGATGAAGCCTTGGCAGTAGAAAGAGATCTGATCGAAGAAACCAGAGCTTCATCGGAAATGAAAAACGCCACCTACAAGCGGAGAGCGGAAAAATATTACAACTCTCAGGTCCGAGACCGAAAGTTCAAGGTCGGAGACCTGGTGTTGAAAAAGAAATTGATGGCCCCACCAGATGTATTTGGTTCAAATTGGGAAGGACCATTCCGGGTCACTGCAGCCTGGCTGAACGGTACCATGATCTAGAAGACGCAGAAGGCAAAGCTTCGTCATACACCTGGAGCTCGGCACATCTGAAAAAGTTCTACCAATAGACTAGAATCCTGTAATAGACTAGTCGAAGGTTGGCATCAAAAATGTAGATGGCAACCGATGTAAATTACGTAGCTATAAAAAGTCAGAGAAATTCAGAAAATTCAAAGAAATTCCCAAGTGTTTAGACCTGTGCAGCTCTCCAACCAGGCGAGCTACACCAGGTCGCCCACTACACCAGGCCCAGCTCGCCAAACCCAGCTCGCCCATGTGCCCAAAAATCCACGGTGCGCAAGGACCAAGGTCCCAAGGGTTGCAATTGAATAGGTCGGAGGCAAAGGCCAAAGTGCCCAAGGTCGCGAAGGTACCCTTCTTAAAGGGTTGCTAAGCACCTACTGCCACAAGTTAGAAAAATTCACGAGAAAGACAAAAACGTCTAAGGCAAGGTTCATGAAACCCAATGGCCCAACGTGAATCAATCGAAGTGCAGTTCGCTGCCCTAGGTGGTTTAAGACGAACGATTCGCGGCCTTAAGTGGCGTAAGACGAAGAATACGCACTCTAAAAAAAGAGGTACAATTCGTAGTCGTAAGTGACGTAAAACGAACGATTCGCTTCTCAAAGTAGAATAAGACGAACAATTATGTACCAGGAAAATAAACAAGAACGAGCTATTTTAAGAAATTATAACGTAAAAGCGTAAAAACATAAATAAAAAGAGTTGGACAAAAAATGCTCGACTTATATTCAAAAGGATACTTAAGAGATTTTCAAGCCAAAAATATACTTGAAAAAATCCTAAGTATGAGTAGTAGTGCTGGCCACAAAGGCCGACCAGCTGGCCATCTTTGAACTACAAAAAGCTCCTTCTGGGCGAGCTGTATGTGCCCGGCGAGCTGAAACTACTTGAACGAAAAACATAAGACTACAAAAACAGAGCTCCTTCTAGGCGAGCTATGAAGCCTGGCGACCTGCTACAACTTGGAAAATAAGAGCTAATCTAAGAAAGCAGGAAAAAGCCTAGGTCCCGGGGGCGTCAGCAGGGGCGGTGGCGACCTCAGTCGGGGCAGCGGCAACCTCGGCGGGGACGGGAGTGACCTGGGCACTGGGAAGGGCGAGTTCGGCCTCTGAAGTTATATTACCGGTCAGCGCACTGGCGTCGAACTCACCCAAGTTTAGCATGGCATCCCCACAGGCCTCCTGCAGTTGCTCGACAGTGAGCGGGACCTGCTCCTCCCCGCGGCGACCTCCCCCTCAGCAATGTCCAACTCCGACACCTCGACTGTTTTGATAATTCTAAAGCGGTCCGGTACAAAGTCGAGAGGTATGCCGAGCTCAGGTAGGTCGCCGATATCTAGCTCGGCGCCATCGGGAAAGGGAACCCGGTCCAAGCAGGCCTTGAAATCGCCCACCACTGCCTCCACCTCATCATCCTTGTGAGCTCGCGCCCACCAGAGAGTCCGTAAAACTTCAGCGTAACATTGGATGCATCCTTTGTCAGAGGCTTCGGCCTTCACGGCGGTCAGGTCCGGCGAAGAGAAGGCAACGTTACGCAGCTCGGCGATCTCATTAGCTTTCGCCTCCAACTCGCCCCTCAGCCTCTCGCAGTCGGCGTTTGAGCTCTTCACTTGACCCCGCTGCAGTGTGAGGTCTTTCTTCGTGATTCCGTGGCTGCCGACCTCTTGGGTGAGCTGGGCGGCGAACTCCTCTTCCTTGGCTTTATTCTCGCCTCCGTCTCCTGTTCGAGCCGGGCGATCCGGCGTTGGACGGCGTCAAGCTGTTGAAGGGCACTCTGCTCGGTGGCCAACGAGGCCTCGGCCCTCTCCTCGGCGAGCTGCGCCTATTTTTTCGCCTTGTCGGCTGAGTCCGCCAATGCCAGCATTCGCTTGTTCCTGTCAAAATGACCTGCCTCCAGCTCGTCGATCTGCTCAAGGGCCTTTTGGTTGGCGAGCACCACCCTGCTCGCATAGTGGGTCGAGAGAAGAAGATTCTCTCTCAGATCCTAGCTATTGACACCCGCCACCAGTGGGGTCGTCCAGTGCCTAGGCATCTCACTCACAGCAGGAAGATTCCGCATCGATGAGAGAGAGCGAGATCGCTCAAAGGCATGCAAGGCCTCGTGGCGGTTCGGGAAGGCAATGGGGGCATTACTACGGAATCAAAACAGATGGAAAATGTTAGAAAAATAAAATAATGATGGGCAGGTCGCATTCATCAATTAGGCTCACCACCTCGCCAGCTTTGAACTCAGAGGGGGCAACTTCTTCCAGGTCGGCGGGGTCGGGGCGAGGTACCCGATTTGGGCAGGGGAAGCTCGTCGCGTACTCGGCGATATACTCATTCCAGTCGAACGGGTGAACCACCTGGGTGGGGACCTGGTACTCTACCAGCTGGGGTTCCGGGAAGCCAATACGGCGGAACCATTCGAGTGTAACTTCCTCCAGATCGCCACCCTCCTCGCCGACCTCGGCGTTACCCTCATCAACCTCCTCGGGTCCCTCATTGCCGCTGGCAACTCTTTCCTCTTGGGCGACCTCAACGCCTTCCTCCCATACCTCGCGGCATACAGAACTGGAGGCCCCTTCCCCCACATTGGGACGGATTTCACTGGGCAGCTCGCTGGATACTCGGCGAGCTACCGAGGTCGCCTCTGAGCTGGAGCCAATTTCCACATACTAAACCCGGGGCAATTCCTCCTCGGTCATTGGCCGTTTGTCGGGATTTCGGCCCGATAGGGTTCTACTTGAAGAGCGTGTCGACATGGTCTCAGAAAAGTTCAAAGGTCCCGTAGTCCAAAATCCCGCAGTCGAGAGTCAGGGAGATTCAAGAGTTCCTCGGTATAATCCACGGTCCAAAAATCCCGTAATCCCGAAGAAACAACAGAAAAATCAAGCAAAAGAGGGAAGAAAAGGGAAAATAAATCGAATCCTACCTTGGAGAGCCTTCGAAAATCCGTCGAACACGAGAAAAATTGGTCGCCGGGAAAGCTCTGGAATTCGAAATACAGAAAGTGAATAAATGAATCCACCTCACCCTATTTATAGACGTCGGGGCGAGGTGCAATATTCACGAAACACAAGGGCCTGTCTGCAAAAAATTTAAAAGATGGCATTATTGTGGGCGGGAACCGAGGTCTCAAAAGGCGTGCATGACCCCTGGATTCCCGCACCACGTCAGCCAGAAGCAACTGCATGGGTCGAGCTCGCCTGTCAACCCAACAGTCACCCATAGGTAGTTCACCGAGTTTTAAGTTTTCCAGCTCGTTTGCACATTTGACAAGGTCATAATGCATGCGAGCTGGGGGGCAAATGTTGATATGGCGAACTAACACAATCGACATGGGGCAATCACCCATAGGCTTAGCAGGTCGCCAGGGCCCACCCAGATCCTTTGAAGTGCGGAGCTCGCCCGTGCAGGGACGATTTAGCTACGTAGCTCGCCCAAAGGAGCTAACCTCTGTCATTACCGGAGCTCGCCCGAAGCTCGCCCCATGTCCCCCTGTGGGTCTCACCGAGTTCCACCATCATGTAGCATCCGTAAGCCATATAAGGCATTGAAGCTCACTCCGGAGCTCGCCCGAGCCACTGAAACTCATCTCCGAGCTCGCCCATGAGCTCGCCTGTTAGCCTACTAGATCCCGATGGTTGTACTCTTTTTCCCTCTGTCCGGTTTATCCACAAGGGTGGTTTACGGCGAGGTTTTTAATGAGGCCCATCTAGTCTAAGGCATAGTAGTAGGATGAGGCATGATGTAAGGAGCAGTGTAAGGGACCAGGACGAAGGTTACGGACCTTCGTCAACACCGGAAGCCACATAGGCTCGTAAGGTGCCGTCTCACACTCACACACCTATAAATAAGACCTCTCTTGTACTATTCACACAATTTCTCACAAATTCTGAAAATTAATACAATCTACGCTACAGTATTTCTCTCTCTAAACCCTCTACTCTCCCTCCTCATATTACATCCAAGAACACAAATTCTTGGATTATTGTTTGGTAGAATTACATGTTATATTAGCCACATAAACAAATACCGTTAATAAATTCTATCAACAGCCTGTTCCAGGGAAATGGAGAATGTTCTTGTTATAAAGAGCATCTTGCGTAATTTTGAAATGCTCTCGGGGCTGAAAGTTAATTATCACAAGTGCAAATTGATGAGATTAAATTTGGATTCAAATTTCATCATGGAAATGGTTGCCAAATTAAATTGTGAGGTCAGCTTCAACCCCTTCTCATACCTTGGTGTTAATGTCGGAATTAATCATAGAGTTCCTTTGTCTTGGACTAAATTGGTTGAAAAGGTGAAAAGCCGCCTGCAATCTTGGGAGGGTAAGCATTTATCTTTTGGAGGTCGTATTACTCTAATTCAATCAGTTATGTCCGCGATGCCGATATATTGTCTCTCATTTTATTTGATTCCCAAAAAGATCATTCATGAACTTATCACTTTGCAACGAAATTTTCTTTGGGGAGGGTGTGAGGAAAAGCATAAAATTTCTTGGGTTAGGTGGGGAGAGGTGTGTAAAAGTAAAGAGAGAGGTGGTTTGGGAATAGAGATTTAGAAGTGTTTAATAAAGTTTTGGTGGGTAAATGGGTGTGGAGAATTTTAGAGGAGGGAGATAGGTTGTGGGTCAGAGTTCTAAAGTCTAAGTATGGGGAGGATTTGTTTGGTGGTGGCATGAACTCGGAGCTGGGAGGGACTAGAGTTAGGAGAGGGATAGGGTATTTTTCGGGTTGGTGGAGAGATATTTGTGATTTACTTTGGGGCGGGGAGAGAGCCGGTTTAAGAGAAGATTTTGAGAGAGTGGTAGGGAAAGGGGATAAAACTCGTTTTTGGGAGGATCATTGGCTAGGGGATAGAGCTTTATAAGAAAAGTTTCCGAGACTTTTTAGAGTAAGTAATCAAAAAGAGAGGAAACTTTGTGATCTAGGGAGTTGGGAGGGTGAAACATGGAAATGGGAGTTAACTTGGAGTCGGGTATTGAGAGCTAGAGAAAATGAGTGTCTCGATTTTGTTATGTCCTCTCTTAACAGGTACAAGATGGATAAGGTAATCAGTGACTTTTGGAGATGGAGGCATTCGACTTCCGGGTTTTATATTACAGCTGAGGCATACAAAAGGAAGACTCAAAGCGTGGAGCCAAAGACAGCGGAAGAAAAAGCCTGCTCAAGATTATGGAAAAGTCATGCCCCAAGGAGAGCTCAAGCAATCGCATGGAAAATTTTAAAACAACGAATTCCAACTAGACCAAATCTCATTTCTCGAGGTATGCTTCATTTAAATAATGACATTTCTTGCGGAATCTGCGGAAAGGAAGAGGAGACAATCCATCATCTTTTCTTTTCATGCGAATTCGCAATGAGGATTTGGAGTAGTTGTTTCGCTTGGAAGAGAACGCATATGGTCTCACATATCGACCCAGCTTGTAACTTTCTACAATTTCGTGATATTCTTGGTTCGACAAGGAAATCCAAGGCATCTTCTACTTTGTGGATTGCAATTGTATGGATCATGTGGAACACTAGAAATGAAGTCGTTTTTAATGGTTCAAAGCCGAAAGTGGAAAAAGCTTTTGCAGAAATCAAAGCTAGAACATGGTCTTGGTTAGGAGCAAAGAATTTGAGTTTTAGAAGTTGTTTGTACTCAGATTGGAACTCATATCCGAGGAATTGTTGTCAAATGTTGTAGTGGGGCAGTTTATAGATAAAGTTTCTAAGTTTATTGTAAGGGTTGGAGCACCCCTTTTTCTCCAATTTTTATAATAGATTTTTAATTTACTGTTCCAAAAAAAAAAAAATAGCATGATTAGTTAAATATTATATATATTAATATTGATATAACTTACATGATATTAATATAGATATAAATTAATATAAATAAACAATATATAATTTATATTGATATACTTGCCATGGGTACAACGACCACGGCGGCGGGAAGGGAGGGAGACTATATATATATATATATATATATATATATATATATAATGGACCGCCTCTATTTATAAGAGATAAAAATTCAGTGACAGTCTATGACACTCGTAAAATAATAGTCAAGTGGTCTGTATTTTGTCCGTCATTAATATCATATTTGTTCTCAATACGTAGGTCAAAGGCGGTAACTAGCGACCGCCCACGACGGTCACTTATTAAAATAGTCGGTTTTATTTTAATTTCAAATTATCGGTATGGGTGGTTAATTTTTGTTGGCGTCCGTTTTAAGACCGCTTAGTTATGCGGTCGCTAATCTCCAAATTTCGGTGACCACTGAGTTTCTGTAGTTACATATTGGTCATTAATGGTTTATATTTAAAAGTAATAAGTAGATGGTCATTAATTTTGATTGTTAAAACACTTCTTTTAAGTAAATAAATTCAGTTTTATATAATCAACAAGAGTTTGCCCAAAACTATAAGCATTTGACCAATAGCCAAAAACGAATTCGGTAGCATTGTAAACTATATATACAATAACTTTAGAAATTAATTAGCAACTTCATTGAACAACAAGATAATGTTGTCTCAGGGTGCATCTTTCTTAATTTATGAGCTCTTAATTCATTTTATATAATATTTAAAACATTATATATAATAAATTAAATTTTCCATTATAAGCAAGAAATTAATCACTCAATGGCCAAAGTTATGTTTGTTTCCATTTGGAGATGGATAGAACATACTCGGATGGGAAAAAGTAGATATGACAAATTTTATGAATAGTAAATTTATATTACTCATACTTGATTTGAGAATATGGCAATTTTATATCACATCAATAATTTTTAATATGATATATTAGTTTATTATAGTTAGTTAGTGGTGTAATAACTAAATAATTATATATTGATTATATTTTTATAATATATAATAGATAAATTATATATAATATGAATAATTTAAAAATAAATAAATTTGATATTAATGAATAATTTAAATTAATAATAAATAGAAATTGTGTATATATATAATAAACTATGTCTATATATAATATATAAACAATTTGATACTAAATTAATCCTATATATATATATATATATATATATAATAAATAAAGAAATTGTGAGAGTAACAATTGTCGACTAATGAATATGGCTCAGTCTTGCATGCACTTGGTGTACCGTGTAACAAAAGTATATTTTTAAAAAATTATAATCATTTATATTATTGAAAAGACACACGTATTATTATTAAAAAGTGAATTTTCAATAATACACTTTTCAGTAATAAAATATGTGATTTTTCAGTAGTACTTTGTGTAAGGAAAAATAGAGTTTTTTGTCCCTTAACTTTTTTTTGACTTTGTTTTTAGTCCTATTATGTTTGGACTTTTATTTTTCGTCCTATAAGTTTTTTTAAAAATTAGTTTTTAGTTCTACAACTGTGAAGTGAAGGTTACCTAATCGTTAATGATGTGACATGATTTTTCCCTAATTTTTATGTATTTAATTGTATATAACTCCAAATTTTAAAAAAAAAATCTAAAAGATTAAATTCTCTTTTTGTACACTTAATATCCTACCTTTCCGCATAGGAGGATCGATCTTTCTTTTTCAATAGACTTATCACTGAGTGAATTTCAAATATGAATTTGAAAGGAAAGATTCTTCTTATTTGTCAAATAGATTTCACTGTTTTTTTTTTAATTCATCAAACTAATTCCTTACTGTTTCTATTTTATATATATATATATATATATATATATATATATATTATATTTAAATAATTTTTTTAATTCTATAAATTTAATATCTTACACTACAAAAAAAATTATTTGCTACTTTTTTATATATTTAATTGTATATAAGCCCGAATTGAGTGACGTTCTTTTTTTTTAATTCATCAAATTTATTCATTTTTGTTTCTAATTCAATTATATAGATATTTCACTAATTTTTTTCTAAGTTTATAAATATAATATTTTACACTACAATAAATTTAATTGCATTCATTTCTATGCATTTAATTGTATATAAATCCAATTTGTATAGATATTTCACTGAAATTTTTAATTTTATAAATTTAAATTTTACACTACCAAATTTATTACACTACTAATTTAAAATATTTATAAATTAAATGCACTTCAAATGAATGCAATTAAAATTTATTGTAGTGTGAAATATTATATTTATAAAATTAAAACATTAGTGAAATATCTACATAAATGAATTAGAAAAAAATAAATTAATTTTATGAATTAAAATAATAATGTTACTCAATTTGCGTTTATATACAAATTAAAAATATAAAAACTAACAAAGTAAATTTTTTAAGTAGTGTAAAAAATTAAATTTATATAATTAAAAATTATTTATATATATATATATATATAAATTAGAAATGAAAAGAAATTAATTTGATGAATTTTTAAAAATAATGTGATTAAATTTGGAGTTATATACAAAATATATACTAGGAAAAAAAATAGTGGCACATCATCAATATTGGTTGGGTAACCCTTCCACTTTCTTTTGAATGACTAAAACCTCTTTTTTTTTAAAAAAAAATTATAGGACGAAAAATAAAAAAATCCAACATTACAAGACTAAAAACAAAGTCAAAAAAAATTAAGGAACAAAAAACTTTATTTTTTTGTGTTATTTTTAAAAAATACATTTGAATTATATGGTACACGATGAGAATTACTTGATGAACAATAAATGTATCTCAAGAGGTCATGAGTACGATGACTGATCTGTTACGATATTAAATTCCAAATTTACACTCGTTAGTCTATAACTTGCTCGTATAATTTTTTTGGTGAATTATCATACCAGATTATAATTTATTTGAAGAACAATATTATTAATTAGAAAACGTTAACAAGCACCCAAAAAATCAAAAGGGAACGCATAAATATATATATATATATATATATATATATATATATATATATATTGTGGAAAATAAAGAGAGAAACAGGTTTTTCATTAATTGAAGATATTCGTACCCTCGAGCCCCATTGAAAGTGGGATTTTGTTGAAATATTTAGTAAAGTAAATAGTAGTAATAGTAAATTACAGTTAATAATTAACAGTGATAACAAAAAGAATAAGCAGAAGCACATATTTAATTTAAAATATATAGAAAAAACAAATATATATATATATATATATGTAATTGAGATGAGAGGTTAAGAAATGTCATTCATGGTAGAAAATGGGTGTGAAATTTAGAGACAAAAATCTGCATTTAGGATGAGACAAGTCACTTAAATACATACACATGAATTACTAAGATGAGACAACATATATATACATCTATGTGCGTGTTCCTCTGCGTGTCACCCATATTCAACCCTTCTTCTGGAGTACACTCACAACCTCGCTCTGTCTGCGTGTCAGTGTGTGAGAGAGAGAGAGTGTATTAAGTTATATAGAGAGAGAAAGAAAATGAAAGAATAGCTACTATTAATTTGTGAAGTATATACATATAATATATGTTTTTATATATATATTTGACTCAATTTAAATTTAACTAAATGCATAAAATAAATTTAAAAAATGCTAACATTAATATTATTAAAATATCGAGTGCAGATATGAGAGAGAGAGAGAGAGAGAGAGAGGGAGTATGCGATCACTGTAGAAGCAAGATGGGCTGTGAAGCAATTTACCTTGTTACCTTTTGACATCTGCCTGCCTTTATTCGTGTCATTTCACTTAACTGCATCATCTCTACATACGTATCCTATACGTACAAAATATATTACCACTATACATTTCCAAACCCTATTTGCAGAGATGGGCCCATTTCTTCTGTACATCAATTCAAAACCTTTTCATCACTAACAACACGATCCGTTTCCACCGCTCCAATTCCTCCCTTCTCTCTCTCTCTCTAAAGAGAAAACCCTACTGTGCTTTTAATCTTCTCGATATGGAAGATCAGTACGGGATTGCAGATCTACGGCAGTACATCAACGGAAAGCCGTACTACGCGGCTGTCTCTCAGCAGCCTGACCACCGCGGACTGACATCGCACTACCCCTACGATATGCTCATGTTTCGATCTGATATCGCACCCAACAATCTCGGTGCCTCTAGTGCCGCCGGGGGCGCCTTCCAGATGGACGTCGCTGCCGGACAAATCTGCGGCGGCGACGGCGGTGCCGCGAGGTGGCCACGGCAGGAAACGCTTAGTCTTCTTGAGATCAGATCGAGGCTTGATTCTAAGTTCAAGGAGGCCAATCAGAAAGGCCCTCTGTGGGACGAAGTCTCAAGGTACGAACGTTGTGTGTGTGTGTCTATCTATATATATATATATATAATATAATTTTTGTTTTGTTAACCTAATTTGTAACCTGGTTTCCCAAATTAATTCAATTATAAAGAGAGAATAATTAAAACCAATTTGCAAATGTAAATTTAATTCTTCATCAAATTGAACAGCTAGCTAGCTAGCTATATATTTTGTTTTGGTTAATTTTGTTTTGTGTGATTAAAGTGTAGTCAGTTTATGTGTAGAATTCGAAAATGACAGATTGAAGTTCAGTTTCTGTTTAGCTTCACTTCCATATGGTAACCTCACAATCACATCTCTAAATCAACACTCTTTTTTTGGACAATATATATCTTGCTCCTTAAAACTAATTTATTTTTATATTTAATATATATATAATTTCATGAAAAGACGTGAATAACAAAACAGCTTGAGCAGTCATATAGAAAACCCCATGAATTAATTGAATTCCCATATATATATATATATATATATATACATTCTGATCATATGATAATAAAATTAAATAAAATAAATTAATTAAAAGGCAGGTAGCTAGGGTTGTGATGTTTGGTTAGTGCAGGATAATGTGTGAGGAATATGGGTACCAAAGAAGTGGCAAAAAATGCAGAGAAAAGTTCGAAAATCTGTATAAATATTACAAAAAAACGAGAGATGGCAAGGGTGGGAGGCAAGATGGAAAGCATTACAGATTCTTCAGGCAGCTCGAAGCTCTCTACGGTGATCAATCCTCCAATTCCACACCTCCTAATTTTCCGTACAACAACTTCCCCAACATTAATCAAGAATTCTACAATCCGCCCTCCAAGCTCTCCGACGCCAATTCTTCCGACTACGACACCCTTTCCTCCGATTGCAGCGATTCAAATGCAGGTAACTTAATCATTTGAATCACCTAATTATTTTAAAATTAATTGAACTTGTGGCTAAGCTAATCGAGTTGAGCTAGAGTACTTAGGGGGCGCTTGGTATAAAAATCTTTCAATGGTAATGGGAATTGAGATATAATTGTAGTAATTATATTAGCAAATTAGAACAAATGAGATACATAACATTATTTTTCCTCCTAAATAAGGTAATCAACACCCCCATTTGATTACTCCATCTTCACCCTGTAATCATTCTCCTCAATCAATCCTCAATATCACAACCAACATATTTATTTTTTGTCCACTTTTTTCAAAATTGGAGCACAACACTATTGATATAACCACCATAAATACAAACACACATTCAACATATGTAGGGCAAAAAAGAAAAATAAAATTTCATTCTCATTACCATTGAAGAATTTGAAACAAGTGCCCCCTTAGTTTGACATTTTTATGCTCCCAGGCATTAGACTTCATATAAACGATCATTAGGGGTGGCAAAACGCTCCGCCCCGTAGCCGCCCCGATCTGCCCCGCCCTGAATGGGTCAGCCCCGCCCCGCCCCATCCTGAGAATGGGGCAACCTGCCCCGCCCCGCGCATGGGGCAGGGCAGGCATGGGTTTACAATTTTACTGCCCTGCCCTGCCCCGCCCCGCCCCGCCCCGCAAAATATTATATACTAAATAATATATATTATTTATATATAAATACTATATTTTATATAAAATAAATATAATAATATCAAATATTTTTTATTTATTATTATTACACTAATATAATCAGAAATTATATATAAGATATTTTAAATTATGATCTAAATATTAATAATTAATATCTAAAATATAATAAATAAATAAAAAACACTTTCTTTCATTAGAGTTTACACTTTCATTAGGACTTGTAAGATGGTTTAATTTCTTGGTTTTCGAATATAATGTGCTGAACATGGTTCATTATTTATGTTGAATATAATTTAATGGATATATCTAAATTATATATATATGTATATATATTAAATTTTAGTATATGAAGTATGGGGCAGAATGGGGCAGGGCGGGACGGATCTGCCCCGCGCAGGCAGGCATGGGGCAAAACATACTGAGCTCCCCACTTTAAGTGAATGATCCAAATTCAATTTTTTTTTTTAAACGAATTAAGAGAAATATAATGTTGTTCAGAGAAAAATATTGAAGTACTTAGACAGTTGGTGAACTAACTTTTAAATACTAACGTGAACGTATTAGCATATATAATTTGATTTGATGTTGAACCCTAAATGCAGGTGGAAACAAGAAAAAGAGGGGGTTGAAAGGGAAGATCAAAGACTCGATCGACGAACAGATGAGGAAACTGATGGAGAAACAGGAGACGTGGATGCAGAAAATGATGGGGATAATCGAGCAGAAGGAACAGGAGAGAATTGCACGGGAGGAGCACTGGAGGAAACAAGACGCGTTGAGGATTGATAGAGAGCAAAAACTGTGGGCTACCGAAAGAGCTTGGATTGAAGGTAGGGACGTGGCGCTAATCGAAGCGTTCCAGAGGTTGGCCGGAGATCGTGACACGTGTCCGGAAACGAAGGTTCTAGAAGATGGTGTTTCCGAATCTTTGGGTAATTATCTGCTGAAATGCAGCAAGAAGAGGAAGGAGGACTCCGCCGTTTACCGTGATTCCGATCAAGGGATTGATCAGACGGTCAGGGTTGAATCGGGTGATGAGGGCTGCTTTAGGTACTTCATCGGAGATTCTTATGGGAGATTATAATTATGGACAAGATGGAGCTAGAAGCGTGGTTGTACCATTAGCTGAATTGTATGTACCCTGATTATAATTAACTTTAATTCCTGTGCTTTAGTTGTGCTGAACTGATTTGCATGAATAATGATGATGTGTATGTGAAGGATACTATTTATTAACATTGTACCTATTTATGTATGTATATTTAATTATGGATGGTGAGATGTTCAAGTTAATTTGGACGAATTGTTCATTATATAATATTTCTGAATAAATATCAATGTACTTCAGAAAATGTTTGAGATGTATTTATTATTTCACATAATATTCCATCTTGTATTTTAAAATGGGAGGTATATATGTTCTTTTGGCATTTTGGATTGGCTAAATACAATTTTAGCCATATTGATCAAATTCATTCTTTTCTAACTAACTTGCATTGTTTTGAGACCAAAATACTCTTACATAACTTTTTGTTTCCTCTAAATTCTTCTTCTTCACATATTAAATTTCTTTTTCTCCGAATGACAAATACTTTTATATATATATATAGAGAGAGAGAGAATTTAAGCTCAATTTTGATTTAATTTTAACTGATCCAATTAGATAAAATTCGCAGGTAAAAATGGTCAAAATATTGATTTTTTTGAAAATACACAGTTACATGCTGTTAGACGACTGGTTGTTGATGTATTTCGATTTGATCTCGGGTTTTAGTTAGATTTGTTTTTGAGATTTTTTTTTTGTACGAACATTAAAGTCATTTTACTTGCTATTACTTAATTATTTTTAAAATTAATTGTTGCCTAATGTCTGATCGGACTTCATGATGATGTCTTCCTCCAGTCATCCTCCCTCAAGGCTGGCTTCTCCTCTGCCACTAGATATTCTTCAGGACAGCATCCTTTACATGAGATTCGTATCAGCATTATACCGTCTGACGGGATGTAAGTATTTTTAATATATTTATATCTATTAATAATATTAATTAATTTTTTGCTTATGCAGTTTGCTTCCTAGTAACAAGGTTGTCGGGAAATACATATCGGCTGAAAAATGGATGAATTTTTTTAAAGAATTTAAAGTATATTTATAAATTTTACTCCCTCTATCCAAACTTAATTTTTCATAGGGAACAAGGGACACAGTTTAAAAAAAAGTAGAATATGTGAGTATGAAGTTAATAATAAAATATAAAAGATGTACTTTATTGGCTTTTGTTAGTGTAAATTATTTTCCTTTTAAAGTGTGTGAAAAACGAGTTGAGACATCCAAAAATGAAAAGCGTGAAAATTATCTTGAAACGGAGCTAGGGACATATTTTATGCTCCTTCTGTCCCGTTGAAATTTGCACCCTACGAGATGACACATTTTTTTATGAAAGATGTGTTTTATGAATAAAATAGTGGCATATGGATAAAATTAAGTTGATACATTTAAAAAAAAAAATTAACTCAATTTGGACTTATACGCAATTAAATACATAAAAGAACTAACAAATTAAATTTTTTAGTAGTGTAAAATATTAAATTTATAAAATTAAAAAAATTGTTGAAATATATATATATAGATATAGAATTTATTTTTAATTAGATACATAAAAAAAACAAATAAAATTAAAATTTTTAGTAGTGTAAATATTAACTTATAAAGTTAAAAAAATCTGTTGAAATATATATATATATATATAATATTAAAAAGAAAAGTAATTAATTTGATGATTTAAAAAAAAAAAAGTGGCTCAATTTGAACCTATATAAAATTAAATGCATAAAAATAAATAAAACGAATAGCATTTTATTAGCATAGTAGTACATTTTTTCACCTCAGTAGTTCTTTTTGTATTCATAATGTAACACAGCTTTCAATATCGTATAAAATAAGTTACTTAAAAATGGGAAATATGTGTTTTTTTTTTACAATAATATATATTTATTTTTACAATAATACATGATTGTCCTTAACGCAACGTAGACCTATGAGCGAGTTTTTTGCATTTCCATGATTTAAAAAAAAAAAAAAAGTGAAAAATTGAATCATATATATATGAACCATTTCATAGAAGTGTTCCTCCCTTCAATATATTATTAGTATCGGGAAATATTTTAATAAATGATTTGATTAAAAAGGATGTCGCCTCAGCCTCAAACACAAACAAAAATTTCAGAAATGCTAATTTATATATAACAACATTAAATGATATATAGTGATTTTTTAATTTGAAAGAACGAGTAATTCTTTTCTTTGAACGAATAAATTAATTAGGCGTGATAGAGATGTTAAAAAAGAATAATGAATTGATTAAAATTTTGCAATTAGTTAAAAAGAGGCATGAGTATTAATTAGTGATAGAATGGAAGAGCTAGATTTAATTTGAAAAAACTTAGCAAGATTTGTTAGGAAATTAAAAAATATATATATTAAATTGATTTTACATTTGTCTAAATACTTGAACTTTTTAAATGAGTCCGAATTCGTTCACACTATCAAATCTACATTCGTTCACGTTCTGTGTCTGACTTTTGGATGCTAATTTAAGCTAAACGAGTTGAGTCGATCTCAATCTCGAGCCAAATCAAGCTCGCCTTCCTTTACAAATCGAGCCGAATCTACACTATTCGTACTCGCTCGATCCATATAACAGCTCTAGGTGAAATTATCTCGTTATATAGGACTATACAAATTAACATTCATCCCTACAAAATGACAACGAATCATGCTAAATTTATACAATAAGGGGATGTTTGGTAGGCAATATTAGGAGATATAAATTTTGTAAGTAAAATCCATATAATGTTATTTGGTAGGGTGTAATCGCAAAGTTATATAAAATTAGTCCTAAAAAGTAATCTCATTTGATAGAGCATAATATAGAGATAGAAAAAATAATTTCATTTGATAGAGTGTAATATGTAGATATATAAGAACAAAAGTTACTATTCAAGTCATACAAAAATTGTAAGGTGGAAATGGTGTGATAATTTATTACATTGTGAACAGTGAAAATGGTGTAATATGACCTCTTCTTTTACAGGGTCGGCCGTATAAAAAACGGGTTAGCATAAAATTTGTACCCCCTACCAAACAAGATAAGTCAGTACAAAAATTCATATTATATCGATAATATACACTACCAAACACCCCCTAACTAATTGTCTGCGTGATAAATTAAATTAAATTAAATTTGAAAGGGAGGGAGAAAGAGAGAGAGGGGGAGATGACAGAGGTGTTGCGTAGTGAGTAGTAGTGTTGATTTGACTATTCTATAGTTAAGTAAGTAGAGGTACTGCCATTTCTGCAAAACCTGTCGCCTCCTTCCTTCCCCTTTTAACACACTCTTCCCACAATCCTAATTTGGAAGGTTTTGCTCTTCCAAATCCCTTCTTTTTTTCTTTTAATTTCTCTTGTACCTGCCTACATCACTAGCTAATTGGTAAAATCATTAGGACTTATTCCTCCGGTAATTGTACTTTGGTGCTGCAGCGTTATTAAAAAAAAAAGAGCAGATGTTAATATATAAAAGTGAGAGTATTAGTATAATAAAATATTTAATTATTAAAAAATATATTAAATGTGATGTGTAAAAGTGATTATGTGTGTATAAAAAATGAAAATAATGATTGTTGTAAGCAAATAAATTTTGTTTACCCAATTAAATAATGACACGTGTATAAATTAAATAAATATCAATATATATTACTATTTTAATTTTGAGGATTTATCAAATTAATTCTCTAATTAAGTAGTCAATTAATTGATATTTATTGATATTTTTTAAAAGTCATTACTAAATTACGAATCTCCCGTTACTCGTAAATGACAATAAATGGCTGATTTGCCCTATTTATGGAGACGGCGGAAATCAATCAAGCTAAATTTGGTCGATTCGTAAATCCTGTCAGCATCAGACAACCGAAATGCGCCACGTGTCAGCGCAGAAAAGGAAGATATTCACCTCTCCACCCTATAAATAGAGGTCTTTCTTGTTCATTCGAAGGGGTCCACACCCATCGAAGACGAACGAGTAGCAGCAATCCTCTCGACGAGCAAAATTGCGAGCTAAGAAGATCCATCAATCCAACTCTTCGAAGATTCAAGCCTTCTTCATCAAATCTGAAGAAGTTATTCAAAGATTCAAGTCGTTCTTCGTCAAAATCCTCTAGAAACGTCGTTTGATCCAAGACAAAATGTCAAATCCCTCCGATCAGACGTTTTTCTTTAAGAACACCTTGAAGATCATCAAGCGTTCTTCGCCGACTTCAACTATTTTTCGTCAAATCCAGTCAGAAACATCCCTCGATCAAAATCAAGGAGCTGCATCCCTCTGATCAGACGTTTCCAGCCAAAGATCAACTTGAAGACTTCAAGCGTTCATTTATTTTTTTTCACATTATTAATAATATGATTACAAATAACTTAACAATAAAGTGTTATAATGAAACATTCATATGATCACTTATAAGAAATTTTTAAAATATAATAATTTTATTTCAAGAAAATAATAATTCTCCAAATACGTTAACTAACTCAAAGAAAAAATTATCAATGTAAACAACTCAATGTACACAATAAAAAAAAAAAAAAAGCAATCAAAAGCATTAAGTTGAACTTTAGTCTTGATTTGTCTTCATATCCCACGATCAAATCTTCATATTCCTATAAAAAATACACCACAATAAACTAATAAGTACGTGCAATTTTATAAATAAAATATAAAAAATTTATAACCCGGCTCCAAAGGTGAGACACAAATCCAACTTATGGTTAATCCTAGAAGATGGAATGAAAAACAACGTGATCAAATAATAATAAAAAATGCTCAATTTAAAATCCATATAAACCAACCACGCAAACTCAATCACAAAATTTTTTCTAAAGCTCTGTATCAAACAATTAGATTGAAAAATACCAACATCGAAAGCTCACCAAAATAAACAGCAACGAAAATGCATAACTTAAACACAACCCTTCATATAAAGCTACTAAATTCAACTATTAATAACAAGAGAAGATGACACCTAAACAAACACATGCATTCATTTAATTTTTCAATACCCGATGACTGTGGAGGCTTTATCAAAACATAATCCTTATTCCTTTTGCTACTCAAGCATTTTAAAATACACAACGATGCACAATAATAAAATATCATATGATTGAAAAATAATATTCAACTAAAGAATTAAAAACAAAATGACCAATCTGAAATCTAAAGAGAAAAGAGCAAAAGCTAACCCAAAATATAGAGACAAAGTAATGACAAGTACCTTAGGATAACTTTTGTGTGCAAAATCCAAAAGCATTTGCTTCATGCTATTTAGACCTTCTTTCAGGCTCTCTATCTCAACATTTTGCTTCGATATCTCTTCGTCTTGCCTTAAACGCTGCTCTTCATTACGATTAATTTGTTCTTGTTGAGACTTGATAAGGGAATAAGCCTCTTGTAACTCGTCTCGGGTCCTTGATAAATTCTCTTTAGTTTTCATCAATTGAGATGGTTCACATCTTATTCTTTCTTGATTGCACTACCCCGTATCCCATACCTCGCTCGTATCCACTACGTGTACCAAGTACCTCCATTATAATTTTTCTCTCAGGAGCAACACTTGCATAGATTTTTCTACCGTAGAAATTTTACTAAAAAAATGAAAAAAGACGGTAATGCCCTAATGGTCACGCGAATTCACTGAGGTCCCATAGTGTGTAGTTTCAAAACCATAGAAATGGAAGATAATGTCATTACGGTGGCAGGATTTGAATAATGTGTTGCAACAACACTTAAAAGTTGTAAACAACTACTTTTACCTTTAACACTTTTCCCACACATTTTGTTTTAATTTTTTAATTGAACTTTTGAAATTACCTCAAAATTAATTATTTCACTGGTGGTTCAATTGTTTTTTTTTTTTTTTTTTTTTTTTTTTTGTTTGAAACTGGTGTATTGATTTAATAAAATTCAAGTAATATATATGTAACAAATTCAAAAATTCGTTCTCAAACTATGTTACTATATATACAAAAATGTGTTACTAAAAAGTAAAATCAGTGTTACTAATCATTAAAAAATTAATTTTTAGTACTTTTAAAGTAACTATAAAGATAATATATAGTTTTGCAAAAATAAAACATGTGTTACTTAATCTCTTTTTATTCTTTTTATTGATTTATGTTGATATTATATTTTTAATATACTAATACACTTTTAACACTTTATATGTGTTATATAAGTACAATACATATTTTTCTAAGTACAAATAAATATTTATAAATATAGTAACATACACAAATTTGCTCTAGTTGTAACACAAATTTGCTCTCAGTTTGTGTTACTATATGGGTAAATGTGTGTTACTTTTAGGACAAAATGAGTTTTTATAAGAATAAATATGTGTTTCTTATTTATTCATCATCCCCATAAAATCTTGATATATTAAATCATGTAATAATACACTTTTTACTATTTTATATGTGTTATTATATGAAAAAATAATTATTTCTATAAAAATAAATAATATATTTGTGAAAAACTAATATTTATTCTTATAGTAACACACATTTACTCTTTATATTATATAAAAATATTTATTCTATAAAAATAAATGAATATATGTAAAAAGAATAAGATTTTATATGATAGTAACATACATTTGCTCTAATTGTAACATAATTTGTTCCCCAATTTGTGTTGCTATATATGCCATTGTGTGTTATTGTAAGAATAAATATGTGTTTCTTATTTATTCATCATCCTTTTAAAAATCTAAGTATATTGAATCATGTAATAATACACTTTTTACTATTTTATATGTGTTGTTATATGAAATATTTATTTCAATGAAAATAAATAATATGTTTGTGAAAAACTAATATTTATTCTTATAGTAACACACATTTTACTCTTTATATTATATAAAAATATTTATTCTATAAAAATAAATGAATATATTTAAAAAGAATAACATCTTATATGATAGTAACATACATTTGCTCTAATTGTAACATACATTTGCTCCACAACTTGTGTTACTATATAAGTAAATGTGTGTCACTATATGAGCAAATGTTTATTACTGTAAGGATAAAATATATTTTTATAAAAATAAAAATAAATTTTATCTTGCAGTAATACACATGTGTGTATATAGTAATACAGTCTAGAAGGAAATATTTAAATTTATAGCATAATATTACTTTAGCGAACGCATTAATTTAAAAAAAGAAAAAGGTTAGATGGTTTTAAAAAAAAAAAAAATAAATAAATAAAGGAAACAAGCAAATGTTGGTTGCAATCAATGCAATGTTACTAGATTCTGGACTTCCTCAAAATTAAGCATGAAACCACCGCACCTTATTCACCTCAACAAAATGGTGTCGCGGAATGGAAAAATAGAACATTGAAAGAAATGATGAATGCAATGTTACTAGATTCCGGACTTCCTCAAAATATGTGGGGTGAAGCGGTGTTGACGGCAAATTATCTTTTAAATAAGATACCACGTAAGAAAGTTGATAAAAGTCCATATGAATTATGGCATGGTTGAGTACCATCTTATAAATACTTAATAGTGTGGGGGTGTCTTGCTAAGGTTGCAATTCCACCACCTAAGAAAGTAAAAATAGGCCCTAAAACTGTTGATTGTATATTTATTGGATATGCACATAACAGTAGTGCCTATCGGTTTCTTGTGTATGAATCACAAATTGATGATATACATAAGAATACAATCATGGAATCAAGAAATGCCTCATTTTTTGAGCATATATTTCCGTGCAAGATAAATGAAGGTGCTAGTACTTCTAAAGAACATGCAAACCCTAGTTTTGCAAATCCTACAATTGATGAAATTGTAGATGACGAAGAAGCCGTGAACTCTTCCGAAGGTCCTCTTTGCAAAACTAGGGTTTGCATGTAAAGCTTCTAAAGAAGCCGTGAACTAGGGTTTGCAAAACTAGAGGTACTTCTAAAGCTTTAGAAGTCGTGAACTCTTCCGAAGGTCCTCTTTGGAAAGAAGCAATTCAAAGTGAAGTAAATTCTATTTTGCAAAATCACACGTGGGAACTAGTGGATCTCCCTCCGGGAAGTAAACCACTAGGGTACAAGTGGATTTTCAAAAGAAAAATGAAAGCGGACGGGACCATTGATAAATACAAGGCAAGACTTGTGATAAAAGGTTATAGACAAAAGGAAGGTCTTGACTATTTTGATACGTATTCTCCCGTCACGAGAATTACGTCGATAAGATTAATCATAGTGATTGCCGCTTTGAGAAATCTAGAAATACATCAAATGGATGTAAAAATCGCATTTCTAAATGGTGACTTAGATGAGAAGATTTACATGGAACAACCCGAGGGGTTTCTAGCTCTGGGACAAGAAAACAAGGTGTGCAAATTAGTAAAATCATTATATGATTTGAAACAAGCACCAAAACAATGGCTTGAGAAATTTGACAATGCCATGTTAGAACATGGATTTCAAATTAATGAATGTGACAAATGTGTTTATATAAAAGACACCGATGATGGTTACATAATCATGTGTCTCTATGTAGATGACATATTAATCATTGGAAGTAATGACAAAATGGTAAAGTCCATAAAGAATATGTTGAGTTCCAAATTTGACATGAAAGATATGGGACTAGCTGATGTTATACTTGGAATTAAAATTCATAAAACATCAGATGGAATTTTCTTGAGTCAAACTCATTATGTGGATAAGATTCTAGAGAAGTTTAGCAAAAACGATACGGATTTTGCTAGAACTCCGATAGATCCTAGCCAACATCTAGCCAAAAATAGAGGCGAAGGTGTGAGTCAAGTGGAGTACTCAAGAGTAATAGACAGTCTAATGTACTTAACCAGTTGTACAAGACTGGACTTGGCCTACGCCGTAAACAAGTTAAGTAGATACACTAGTAATCCGGGTGAGTGTCATTGGAAAGTTATTGTAAGATTACTTAGATACTTGAGGCATACACGAGAATATGGACTGCATTATACGAGATATCCGGTTGTAATTGAAGGTTATAGAATGCTAATTGGATATCGGACATAAAGGACTCAAAGTCCACAAGTGGATATGCCTTCACTTTAGGAGGAGCAGTCATATCTTGGAGATCTTCTAAACAAACGGTGATAGCAAGATTCACCATGGAATCATAGTTTATTGCTCTAGATAAATGTGGTGAAGAAGCCGAATGACTTAGGAATTTTTTAGAAGATATTCCGAAGTGGACAAAACCGGTGCCACCAATTTGCAGTCATTGTGATAGTCAATCTGCAATTGGTAGGGCACAAAGTAATTTATATAATGGTAAGTCTAGACATATTCGTCGTAGACATAATACCATTAAACAACTACTCACAACCGGGGTTATCACTATAGACTATGTAAGGTCTAAAGATAACAGAGTGGATCCGTTAACCAAAGGGTTAAATAGAGAGTTAGTTTTGTCGTCATCTAGAGGAATGGGACTTAAAGCCTTACAAAATTGAGTTTTGATGAAGGAAAACCTTACCTAAGTGATTGGAAATCCTAAGAATAAGGTTCAAAAGGACAACCTAATTGTCTAACTCAAAATTACTTATTTGTGGGGGATAATCTAATTAAACCCTAGAATACCCATTGCCTAAAAGATGTTACAGTGAAGTATTGTGAGGATTAGCAAAATGGTTATTAATGATTTGAGGAAAGTTAGAGAAACTCTCAAAAGAATCACCTATGTGAGAGAGAAGTGGGGTCGCTTCGAATGGAATATTTAAGGCATATTCCTAGAAACTCTTGCAGAACCAGGCGGATGTTCATGGCCAAAACGAACATACTCATGAGAACTAAGAGTTGTTATGAAGAACTTGAGTGAATTACACCATCGTTTACACCAATGGTTGATAGTTCAAAGACATCATGTCTACTATTCAATTAGTAAAGTAAGTGTATTTTCACAAGGGAAGGTTCAAAGGGTAACACCTACCTATCCTTTGCAAGGTTCTAACGTCGATATATATCACTAAAAACTTTTTTTGGTATCTGTATCAATTTCCATTCATGAGGGGGATTGTTGGAATTTGTGCTCCTCGAAGAGAGCTTCAATTTCATATATTACTCGCCCAATTCCGATATTGGGTGAATGAGAAATTAAATTTTTAAGTTTGTTGTAGCAAATGAGAAATGAAGGGAAAAGCTAAAAGCCTTGTCCCACATTGGAAAATTATTGTTGAGGATGGGAAAGAAGAGAAATAAAAAATGAAGGGAAAGACTGAGAGTCTTGTCCCACATTGGAAAATTGTTATTGAGGAAATTGGTATATAAGGAGAAACCCATCCTTAGCTTGCAAGAAAGTAATGGGGTTATGCTCCTCCACACTCTACGCGTGCGTGCAGGGGGTGCAAATCATGGCCGAATTCGGCCTAAAAACCTCGAACTTGCGTGCGGGCGCATCCGCGGACACGAATGTCTCAACGATTTGGTGGCGGCTTGACAAGCTAAGTCATCCTGACCTGAGTCTTGATCATGCTGATCTGACTCCTGTCTGACCTGAGTCTTGGTCATGCTGACCTGAGCAGTTTCTGATGGGCCTTTTCAGGCCTGCTGAGACTTCAAAAATCTCTACAGTTACAACACGTTTTGAAACTTAAAAAACCTGCTTTAATGCAATTAATTCAGATGTTTTGTCGGTTACTGTCAAGACCATTTGTGGGTCTTTATGGCCATACTCCAACAGTCATTTTTTAATACCATAAATAGTATTCTTATGTGTTGCAAGAAACACAAGAATAACAAAAATATACAATATTTGAGTGGAAAAATATCCAGATACTTTCCGGCAACCTGCCACTTACTTTTGTCTAAATATTCCGCTAAATTTTTGTTATTACTCCGGTAATTTACGAACAATTTCTCGATTCGTTTTAAGCAAGATATTGTGCTATATCGTTGCTTTTTATCGTTGTATCTTGGGAAACAAATGTCCCATAAATTCACTAAGCACCTAGAGAGTGAGGGGCATATTTTGTTTTAAGGAAATCGTGTTCCTCATGAGCCTCGATTTTCCGATTAATTTTATTATTATTTTCAGCCATCAGGTGCACTATCCCTATAGACGCCACTACAACTAAATTGTATATGTACAAAGGTTTCTCACAGGAGTTGTAATATAATCGAACCTACCGAATTCTTGCAAGTGAAACACACATAAACTTGAACACAAAACAAGAACCAAAATGCAAGAGATCCATATAGAATTCTAATACAGCCATCAACTAAATCATAAGTGACTCAAGAAACTCTTGGATTCAAGAAAATCAAAGACTAACAGGATCACTGTAGTAAAAAAAAAAACCAATTAACACTTAATTGAAACTAAACATAAGATCCCTCAAATCAAAGCACCAAGAATAAAAGAACTAAAGAAGGAAGTAATCAATTAATTTAAGTTCAAACCACAGTTGAACGAGCACTAATTGAGACCACATATTGAAAGTACTAAGACTGTTATCAGAAAATAGAACAAGAAAGAGGAGAAAAACGCACCTGAAAATCAATTTTCTCCTTAACTATGCCCAGAATTACACCCGAATTTGACGCTGAGATACTGTTTTTTCCCAGTTAAAGGATTTCGCTCATTTTTCCCACCAAAAAAGTCGAATGATTTCACAATATCACAATTTTGTGATTTCTGCCTTTGTCTATATTCTTTCACGCATGTAAGCGAAAACACTGCTCCTCTCTGTAAAATTCGCAAAATTTCTCCAAGAAATAAAACTGAAAGATTTCGATCAACTTTGAAGGTAATTTGTGATTTCTTTTCCAAAGGATGGACAATTTTATTTCGATTTGGAAAAGTAAAATTAGGTTTGCCCCCAATTTTGACAGCCAACTCTCCAGGGCTAATCCCCAAAAATTTCAAGAATTTGACATGTGTAAGGTTCTTTTTTTAAATTATTTTACTTTATCATAAAAGTTATTAAGATATATATATATATATATAATATAATGTTGTGTATATATACAATAATACTCCCTCCGCCCATGAAAAATACCATCAGCTATTTGCACATGGTTTAAGGTAATATGTCGGAAGGTATTACGGGATATTGTTATGTCCAATATGAATAAAGAGAATATCTTTGGAAATTACATATGACGTACTTTCCAAAGATATTCTCTTTATTTATAACGGATCTCACAATATCTCATAATACCATTCGACATATTGCATTAAACCACGTGCAAATATCTGAGCGTATTTTTCATGGACGGAGGTAGTATATAATAATATATATAGACAAATTATATACGTTGTAAGATTTTTAAAAAAAACTAACTAATTTAATTATGATATAAACGTTATTTTATAGAGAACACAATACTTAATTCTTTAGACTATAAAGGTAATGTTTTTGTCATAATATCTAGTTAGAACATTTTTCTATTTTTAATTACGAGATATAAAGATTTAACTTAATCTTTTTCAAATAATATAATATTTTTAACTTTAGTATTATTTCAATTTCACGACTTCATGTAAATATTATTTAGGTTTTTATATACCTATATTTTATATTTTAATTTATTATAATATATTATTTACTATTTGTAACCAATTTTTGCTTATTTGTAATGATAAATATTAAGGTTATTTAAAATAAGATTTTTTGTAACGAAAGAAAATAATATCGTTACAATAAGTTATTTTTTGTAACCATTAAACATTTGGTTATAAATAAATTCGTTACGAAAAAATGCATTTTTTTGTATAGTTTATTCTTCAAAATAAATATACTCTTTATGTGTAAATAGAAAAAAAAAAAGAAATATTATTTTATCATCCTGTAATTTTATCATTTTCTTATTTTGACCCTATTAATTTTTAAATTTTAATTTTTGTTCTCTGTCTTTACCTCCTTTTGATTTTGTCATATTAAATTTCAAATTTTAGTTCATTCTTTAACTTACCTTTATTTGCATCCTATAATTTTATGTCTTTTCTTTTTGTATAAATTGAGGATGTCACTGGACTAAAAAAAAAATTACATAATAAAAATCAAAATATAAAAATTAGCAGGATGAAAATTAATTGGAGATTATAAAATCACAAAATAAAAATCAAAACTTGAAATTAAAAAAAAAAATCCCGAACAAAAAATATCGCGAGCGTTTCCCATGTCATTGATGGTAAATAAAATTCAGTAAAGATGGCTCATTAAACTGAGCGATTTTACAACAAAATGCTAAAAACCAAAACCTAGAGCAATCGCGTCATATCTTCCATTAATCGTGAATATAAGATTTTTTTTTTTAAAAATAACTAATTTAATTATGATATAAACATTATTTTATTGAGAACACAATACTTAATTCTTTAAACTATAAGAGCGTCTCCGGCCCTGCGCTCAGCGCCAGGGTGGAGACGCATATTATACTCCAACGCAGCGCCATCTTCAGCGCTAGGGTAAAGGGGGTGAACAGTGTCGCGCTCAAATGAGCGCGCACTGTTCACGCCGCCAGAAATTTTTCTTCTATTTTTTTAATTGTATTTAACTTTATACTTTATATACTTTTAGGTTTAAATTGTTATACATTTAAGTTTAAATTGTGATACTTTTAGATTAAATTGTGATATTTTTATTCAACAATTAAATTATAATATTTTTAGGATGAATAATTAATTAATTGTAATATTCTTAAATTGAACAATTAAATTGTAATATTTTGTAGTTGAATAATTAAATGTAATTTTTGTTTAAATCATAAATAATATAATACAATAGTTTAATATATAATTAAAATACTACAACATACATTACAATGCATAAAATATATTAAACATAATAATTAAACATCCTAATAATTTAAATACTTGAAATTAAGCATCCTAGTAATTTAAATACTTGAATTGAAAATACTCTCTAATAATTAATAGTCTCCGAGATTGCTTCCTGATCCTCCGAGATTTTGAAAATATCCATCATATATATCAAAAGTGTTAGCCGGTGATTGTTGTAGGTGTTCTTCATTTTTTTTCATAATAATTTTTTGTTTCACTCAAAAATATTCACGCCGACGTGGATCAGAAATTGTATCCAAGTCAATCATCATAATTTTATTTTCTTCTTGCATTGTAGTGGCTTCAGCTAACTACTTCTTCGCTGCAATTTCTTCTCTTCGAATATCATAATTATGCTCTCTTTTTTCACGAGACTGGTTTAGATTACTTAGAAGTTCTTCGTTATCTTTATGCAAGATGGTTACAGCTGCACTCATATCCAATATTTTTTCTCTTCATATTGGATTTTTTTTATCCCTTCAGGTCGTTGTGATGGTGAAGACTCACAACTACCACTAGCATTTTCATCACTTAAATTGATTGAAAATGGGGATAGTCCAGGTTCTGGAGACAACGGAGTAGGTTCTCGGGACTTTCGTGCTGTATTTTCCTATTGCGGAAAATCTTTCATGATACCCCAGACGTGGTTAAATTTGAATACTTTTGCGTGTTGGTCGAATCACTCGCGTACAAATTTTTTGCTATTTGTAACTGTAATATAAAATAACCATATTAGTAAAATTATATACTAATGTGTAATTAAAAAAATAGTTTACTTACGATGTCCTCCTCAGAAGCTCCACTTGGATTTGTACGTTGAGTCTGCTCCACTAATACTATCAATTTTGCAACATATTTTTTTATATATGATTGTATGATGTTATTAAATTTAATTTTATTCTATAATTTTTATTTTATAATTAAAAAATTATTTATAAATTAAAAAATAATTTATATTATTTGAAAATTAAGTATAAAATAATAATAAAATTATATAATTATTAAATTTAAATTAATATAAAAAGAATATAATAAAAAAATAAGAAAATATATGTAGCGCGAACTGTTGGAGATGAATTACAAATTCTGCGTTAGAGTAGCGCGAACCATTGGAGATGCCCTAAAGGTAATGTTTTTTTCATAATCTCTAGTTAGAACATTTTTCTATTTTTAATTATGAGATATAAAGATTTCACTTAATCTTTTCAAATAATACAATATATTTAACTGTAGTATTATTTCAATTTCTCGACTTCATGTAAATATTATTTAGGTTTTTATATACCTATATTTTATATTTTAATTTATTATAATATATTATTTGTAACCAATTTTTGCTTATTTGTAACGATAAATATTAAGGTTGTTTAAAATAAGATTTTTTGTAACGAAAAAAAAAAATATCGTTATAATAACTTATTTTTTGTAACCATTTAACATTTGGTTATAAATAAATTTGTTACAAAAAATGCATTTTTTTGTAAAGTTTATTATTCAAAATAAATATACTCTTAATGTGTAAATAGAACAAAAAAAGAAATATTATTTTATCATTATGTAATTTTATTTTATTTTTTATTTTGGTCCTATTAATTTTCAAATTTTAATTTTTGTTCTCTGTTTTTAACTCCTTTTGATTTTGTCATATTAAATTTCAAATTTTTAGTTCATTCTTTAACTTACCTCTTTTTTTATCCTATAATTTTATCTCTTTTCTTTCCGTACATGAATTGAGGATGTTACAGGACTAAAAATAATAAATTACATAACAAAAATCAAAATATAAAAATTAGCAGGATGAAAATTAATTGGAGATAAAATTACAAAATAAAAATCAAAACTCGAAATTAAAAAAAAAAAAAAAAATCCCAAACAAAAAATATAGCGAACGTTTCCCATGTCATTGATGGTAAATGAAATTCAGAAAAGATGGCTCATTAAACTCAGCGATTTTACAACAAAATGCTAAAAACCAAAACCTAGAGCAAGCGCCCCTACTGCATGCCTCTTAACTTTATTAAACACGAACTTAGAAAAGACTTAAATTACAAGAAAAACAATTTTTTTTAAAAAAAAAAAACTCAAAAGCAATAAAATTCAAACAAGGGAAAGAATCTAGTACTTGTAGTCCTTAACGTGAAGGCTCTCCGATGCACCGTCGGTCAAGGAACCACCACCTTGGTAAGTCCCAAGGGTGGCCTCCGAGTTCGCCTTGCACCTCGCAAGGAAGGCCGCCTGAGCCTTGGGGACATTCTCGTCCTTTCCCGCCCAAGCCTTGAGCGTGCTCTGCTGCAGAGCACGCCCAAACGAGAAGGTCAGGCTCCACGGCTTCTTCGTCTTCAGCTTGTTCATCGCATTCAGGTTGACGGACGCCTCCTCCTCGCTCTGCCCTCCCGACAGGAACACCACAGCCGGCACAGCAGGCGGCATTGTGCGCTGCAGGGCGCGGACGGTGTACTCAGCAACCACCTCCGGGGCCACCTTCTTGGAGTCCGACCCGGGGGTCACCATGTTGGGCTTCAGAAGGGTTCCTTCTAGGAGGACGTGGTGATCGTTCAGTGCCTTGTAGCAAGCGGCCAGGACGCGCTCCGTCACGTCCGCGCATCTGTCGATGTTGTGGGACCCGTCCACGAGGATCTCGGGCTCCACAATGGGGACCAATCCGTTCTCCTGGCAGATGATGGCGTAGCGTGCCAGCCCGTTGGCGTTCTCGTTGATCGAAAGCTGGGATGGCTCGTTGGGACCGATCTTCAGGACGGCTCTCCACTTGGCGAACCTAGCTCCGGCTGTGTAGTATTGTGCGCAACGTTTGCCGAGGTCGTCAAGACCTTGAGTGGTCGTCTCACCATTGGTTCCGGCTAGCTCGATTGTTCCCTTGTCGACCTTGATACCGGGGAGAACACCGCCCTCTTTCAACACATCAACGAACGGTTTGCCTACAAATATAATAAAACGAAGAGTTAGTCTTGTATGAGGCCGTCTCAATTTTATTTTTTTTTATCGGTAAATGTTAGTGGTTAGTAGTTAGAAGTTAGTTCACCAAGTCTCCATACACTCATATCTCCAAGTCAACCTTATATCTCCCTCTTATTCGTTCCCAAAGGGAATCGTCCACCTGATTCTAGTTTTTCACTGATTTTTACTCTATTACAATAAAAGTTGCAACCACTCGTCACTTTGATTATTAAACAGTTTCTTCACAATCGGTAGGCGATTAATTATATGTAAACGTCCCCACAATTTCTTTAAACATTGCAGAACTATAAAACCATTGCTTAAGAAAAATGAGTAATAATTTAGTTAACAAAAAATACCTGCAGCTGTTTTCTGGTATAGAGTTTCTTCAAAGAGGATAACTCCACTTAGGTACTGAACAGCACCGGGTGTGGTGAAGAGAAGCTCACGCAGGGCCCTCCTATTTGCTTCGACATTCTCAACATTGATGCTAGCAAAACGTTTGCCAATTGTGCCGGTTGACTCATCAGCAGCGAGGATACCCTTCCCCGGGGTGCCAATGTATGCAGCATTAGCTATAAGCTCATCTGCGGAGAAGGGGAGCCGTAAAAAATGAGAACGGACGTATAAAATTAGAGAATTGCCCCAAGAATATTAGAGAGGACTACGCAAAGGAAGAGCAACAAAGGCATGTAATCAGTAAAGTGTACATCATATCTCATTACAAAAATTTAACAAAGACCTGAATGGTAATTCATAAGACTTTCCACTCAGCAACTCTGCATAGCTTTTCGACAAAAAGTTGTGTGAAATTAAGCTCTCGTGAACTCAAAGTTCACATGAATTCATATTATCCGAAAATCTACAACAGCTTTTTTAGTTTTTTTTGAATTGCAAACATGCTGACGACAACGCTTAAAGAAAG
This sequence comes from Prunella vulgaris, assembly GCA_026898435.1. NCBI lineage: Eukaryota > Viridiplantae > Streptophyta > Magnoliopsida > Lamiales > Lamiaceae > Prunella > Prunella vulgaris. The sequence goes on from JAPKLY010000040.1 coordinate 645,668, forward strand.
AAAGGGATATAATAATGCAACACATAGGCACTTTGTTTCCAAAAGAATAAACGAAAATTCACTTAGAAATGAACGGATCAATAATATACAGCCAGTGAAAGCCGTCAGCCGGAATCCAAGGATGCATTTGGAATAAAGTACTCCCCTCCAGCCACAAAATTTACTCCCATTTTTCTTTTTATTTGTCCATAAAACTTTCTAACCTTCCTTATTTTGAAAAGAATATATGCTCACAAATAAAAATTCGAGGCCTACAATACCTGGGTAAGGAATTCAAATGACTCGATGTAATGTTGATTCAAATCGAAAGAGAAAAAATCACTTGGAACAAAAAAAGAAAGAAAATAAAAATTTAGTGAGGTTGATGGACTTCAATCCAAAATAACGAATTCATTAAAAACACGATTAATGGATTTGTAATCATCAATTTCAATGTAATTCGATCCAAAAAATGACAGCCTTAAAACTTCAAATCAAAGTGAGAGCCTTAAAACAGGGATGAGTATGCAAATGCAGCAACAAGAACACCAAATGCTCGCATATGAAGATCTAAACAAATAAAATCAAATGCGAAGAAATAAATCCGAAAAACACAGCAACAGCCATTGCCACAAGCGCACTAAGCGATCACTGTCACGATTAAAACATCAGAGCATCAATAAATAAGAACAAATTCACGACCACATATCTCGAGAGATCACAAATTACGATCAAATAGAAATTCCAGATCTGAAATAAATAAAAAAAGAACACGTCGGAAAATGCGAAGAAAATCTTAACGAAAACAGAGACAATATTCAAAGCTGCAGCGATTAAACACGTAAATTAAAGTAATCAATCAAAAGCAAAATAGAAATGCAGAAGAAAGGAAAAGAAATATACCGGCATACTTCCCCCTGTAGCAAGACATGATTAGTGTAGTATGCGAAATTCAAAGCTCTGAAATAGCGAAGAGAGAGAGAGTTGGTAAGAGAGGGATGGAAGGAGGTTATATAGAGTGAGGGTGGGAGGTTGGACCATCGATGTTATCGCTAAATGACAACCCCTCTTTCATGAAACCCCGTTCTTTTTGCTTATTCTTTTAATGACTAATTTACCCCTGCCACACCCTTGGGTTGGGCTGCAATAATTACTTTCTAACTTCTTCAAATTTCCCCCTTATTTTCAAGTAACTTCTTACAATTTTGTGGGACAGGTGTCCTAGCAAAATTTAAATTTAGATTGGTTAAATTTAGGTAAAAATTCTTACGAAATAGAGTATTATTTATTTATGAATATATCTCTTATAAATTCAATTCACATGAACTCGTATAAACGTATAAGTATATATGCTGGCACTATAATAAAAATATGTTTAATTTTACAATATTGATATTGTATATGCATAATAGTGATATCTAGTAAAACTGACTTTACGTAAATTCTTATCCACATAAATTGTTATGTTTATTTATTACTAGCATAGTGCTCGCGTGACATATGATTTATTTTAATATTGCATATAAAGTTATTTTTAATCAAGGTGTGATAAAATGTTCGATACAAAATTAAGATTAGGGTGAGTTACCATGGGATGCTACGTTTAAAGTGTTTTTCCTCTCA
>JAPKLY010000040.1:647279-669887 GCA_026898435.1 Prunella vulgaris
AGGGTGAGTTACCATGGGATGCTACGTTTAAAGTGTTTTTCCTCTCAGCACACAAACAAATCATTATTTACCCCCAGTATTAAAAAAATTACTTCTTCATTATAAATATGCTACTAATGCAGGGTGGGGTGTGGTGGTAACTTCACTGGCAAAGTCAGATTCAATAAATAATCCCACATATAACTTCATTATCTCTCATCTGCATCAAAAAATCAATTCTTTTTCCTCTCCCTTCTTCAACATAAATGGTGGACTTGTGAGGCGGTTTCCGTATGACCGGTTGTGAGGTGGGTGAACAGGGCCGCCGGCGGAGATGCAGCCACAGTAGGTACTCTCTCTCTCTCTCTCTCTCTCCTTACAGAATTAGCGGCGGTGGGCGGGTGTTTCCGTGGTGGGCGTTTCTCGTTCAATATTTAGATCCGACGGGGATGCCGTCCGTTCCCTCCGCAGTAGATGCCGCCGGCGGGAGATGCCGACTCTTGAGCTGAAGAGAAGTAGCAAATGATTGCTTATTTACTTCAAAATTGTTGGGCTTTTCACTTAAGTGTGATATGAAGTGGGTATGTCTATTTTTCATGGGATTTCTTTTTTTATATAAAAAAAATTGTTTTTAATGATGCCCCTGGAAATTGCTAATGTCATAATCTTCTAATGTACTCTGGAAATTGATATTCTGTTTGGAAAATTTGAGTTGTAAAATTTGAATCTTGGTATGTAAATTTAGATTGTTTGTTTCATTAGGACATATGGATTCGACATTTAATTCAATTTGTACTTGAATGTGTTGGTATATCATTTTAGTTGAAATTTTTTGTTGATTAAAGATCTGAGCTTCACTAATTTTTGTCCTTAGTCTGAAGACATGTATTTTATGGTTTTTTTTAAATATTGTCTTTTGAATTTTATGAAAATAGAATAGACATGAATATTTGCAATTGAACTCTCATTTTTTTTATACCATAAATTTAAACTTGTAAATAATTTACAATTGAACTTAATATTTATTTGATTTGAATTTTTACTTATTCTTTTACACTTATAAATATTTTTGTGAAATTTAATGCAATTCATTTTTAATTTATATTATTGAACAAACAAAAATTGTTAGAACACAATTATAATTGAACTTTATCATTCAAATTATTTAAACTGTATTAACGAATAATTGAACTTTCATTTTTTTTTAACTTATGAATATTCCGTAAATTAAAACATTGTATTTTTTTTGAGATTTTACACTTATAAATATTTGAACTTTCCTTATTTTTTTGGCACTTATGAATTTTCTATATTACTGAACAAAAGAATATTTGGAACACAATTATGTTGAACTTTGACAATTAATATATTTAAACTATAGTTATAAAAATTGAACTTTTACTTTCTTTTTTTGAACATATGAATATTTCGTTAATTTGAATTTTTTTCGATTTTACACTTGAATTTTTCCAAAAAAAAATTAAATTCATAAAAGTATATTTTAAAAATTGTTAGGTGTGTATAAAATAATAAATATAAAAAGTGCAGCATACAACACTTAGTTAAAGTTAACTAAAATAATAATAAATAAAAAATTGCTAGATGTGTATAAAATAATAAATATAAAAATTGTTAGGTTGTATGATGCAATCAACAAGTGATTAACCACAGCAAGTTCTTTATTTTGAAACAAAAAACAATGTAGGTATCATGTGTATAATAATTTAAAATTTGAAAAAAAAAAAGTTAAAGTTGATTTGACGATGTAAAACAAAAACTGTGGTGTGGGGTGGGTTTCTTTACTCCAAGTGGGGAAGTGGAGTGTGGGGGTGGGGTATCTATAAAATATACATTAAGTGTACTAAGTGTAAATAGGGGTTTGGGTGTGTGTTGGTAGTAGAAAAAAAAAAAATTAAATGTGTAGTACCTAAGAGGCAATTTTCCTTTAGATTAATTTTTTTTTTTTTGTAAATGTTAGTTGTTAATAGTTAAGTTAGTTCACCAAGTCTCTCCTTACACTCCATATCTCCAAGTCCAACCTTATATCTCCCTCCTAATTCGTTCTCAAAGGGAATCGAACTCAGGTCACTCACTCAAGTGAGGAGTCCGGTGGTCAGGTGAGCTAACCCACCTGGTTTCCCTTTAGATTAATTGAAAGAAGTTTTCACTAAAATGATTTTTCAAAGCATGTAAAGATTTAGATTAAGCCTAAAGTTTATCTAATGCATGGTAAACTCACTTAGTCATTGAGATTATTTATACCATAAAATGTGTGTTAATTACAATGAAAAGTATGGTTTCATTATAATAAAAAAAAATTCTTTAGTCTTATATGCATCAGGTGCACCGTAAAACTCAAGTGCATTTTTAAAATGTTACACAAAATATTATTGAAAAGTTACAAATATTATTACTGGAAAAAAAATGGTGTAACTTTTTAGTATTCAGTGGTATAACTTTGTAAAAATAAAATTGAGTTGCACGGTACACTTGGTGCACAAGAGATTTAATCTAAAAAAATTACACTAAAAATCATAATAGTGTAAATTTTTATTGTAATCACACATTTTTAGTGTAATCAATCAATATTTTTCAATATAAATTATCTCAATTGTTTATGTAAGTGAATCATACACCAATTGCATATGAGACATTCGCAAAATTTTGTAAATTGATCTATTGGATAAGTAACATAAAGATTATACAATAAATCTATGGTTCAAACCTATGTTAGTACCAATGGTCTTAATTTTTTATAGTCCTGGTGGAATTTTTAATAATACTAATCAAATATATGATACATTATGTTCATAGGCGAGCAAGATGATGGGAAGCGCGTTCAAAATTACATTGGGGCAAACAAGATTAACATAATCTTTGGAGGTAACCAGAACACAAGTGAAAGTTATTAAGTAGGAAAGAGGATGAAGTGCAACTTAAGTGAGGAAGCATCAAAAGGTGCTCGCCCCCTCCCTCTTCTAAGAGTCAACAACACATAAAATGTCAAGTCAAAACTACTTGTCCATCACCTTAGGCTCCAATTCGCGACCAGGAAACATCCACGAGGGTAATTAGCATAAAAAGGTTAAACACACATGTATTGGTGAGTGCAAGGAACTTGTCACTAAATTAAGCCATGTAACCTTTGAATAGGATACCTCATCACATGTAAATCTATAAAATATATAGCTCTCACACTAATAAAGATTCCAAGCCCATTATACAAGAAATCAATTCTAGATTATGTCCTTTTTTAAATTATCTCACCGTATTTATTTATTCTAGCAACTTGTTTAGTGATCTTAAATTGTCATTAGAACCACATTAATTATCTTGATTACGAAAGATCACGAACACATTAATATTTTTAAAATAATTTTATGATAAACTTATTATTAACCATTTTCATACAAACTTTTATTATTTTTTTATTAATATTTGATGTTTTGGATATTTTTGCTTTATTTTTTTTCATTCTATTCTTATTTCAATCCTATCAAAAATCTTTCATAATTTTAAATTTATTTTTATTTTTTAATGAAGGATAAATTTATCACTATCCATTCATTCTTAATTCAACAACAAATTCTAAAACATCAAATTAATAAAGCAATGAATAAGAATTTAAAGAGTAATCTTATTCAAAGAGTAATTTTATAAATTATTATTATGTGTGTGAGTTCAAAAGTAATGATATTTTGTATAAAATTATAAATTTTAAAGGTGAAGTGCAAAATACTTTGACGTAATGTAATGAAGGAATTGATATATAGAGTAGATTATTTATTAAGTCGTACTCCCTCCGTTCAATATAAGTGATCAAACTTTAATATATATTCTTAAAAATACTATTCCTTCCATATCAATTTATTTCTCTATCTAATTTGTTTCGTCGGAATTAAAATTGTATTTATATGTTGTGTATATCATATTGGTGAAAAGATTTACTATCACAATTGTTGATGATTGAAAATGGGTTGTCGACTACGTAGGTGGCTGGATAGAATATGGATGCAACTATACAACAATCAAAAAAACTAATGGTCTTCAAGCTCTTATTGCTCAGGAAAATAAATGTGTAGAGAGTGAGTATGATTACATTCAATATCTTGTGTTTAATGTCAGTAGTCCCCTCAAATTCCTCTTGTTGAGGCACAATTAATGCATATAGTCTGGATATCTCCTAGACCCTAAGCCTTTGGCTGCTACTTCAGAGTCTTTACACCAATAACTGATTGTCACGTGGTAATTTATACGACTCTAGTTCACTCATTGTCTATCCTAGTCATCTTTCACTATCACATCCCGCCTGTCCTAAAGACGTCTTTTCCGGTTATTATTTGAACTTCTGGCGTTGTCAATTTTGGCCTGATCATGGGGAGATTTTTTCTGCAGCTCCTCGTCCCCGGTTGACCGAAACCCTTCCTGCTCCCAGGCGACCTGCAAACGAATCTTTATCGGGCAACCGCCCGTGGTTCTGTCTGGATATGAGCCTGTTACTTGCTGGATTCCCATGTCCGGTCCAGCGTGGGCTCTTGTCGTCGATCTTCTCGCTATATAGGCGGTCACTCACATATGAATTCTTCCCGCTTCATTTCCCGGATGATACTCCGGTAATCTATTTCGGTTCTTTTTTCTTCGATCTGTGCACCATGTCCGACCTGACAGGAATCGGGCACAACATTGATTAAGTTAATCTTCATGACTCTACTCTCTAGTAAGAGATTTCATATAAAAAATGATTAGCACATTGTATAAGATAAATCTTCTTACAACGACTGAATAAAAGTGTGAAAACTTTAGTATTGTAGTCATTTATAAATAAATTGTTTATTTTATGAAAATGAAAATAAAGGTTTTTTTAATGCTTATTTATATCAGACAGATTTAAAAATAAAAAATAAAAGATTGTCTAGATATATAAAACGGATAGAGTATATTACATAAAATCGCGTGAGATAGTAACTAGAAAACTAACAAACAATAGGGAAAATCACAAAATGGTTCACAAAATCGACAAAAAATTACAAATTAGTTCTGTGCAGAAAAAAATATACTTTTATGCAAGGAAAAATTACACTTCTGTGCAGATATTGTGAACCAATTTGTAAATATACTTAATTTTTTTTTAACGTGACTCCCCAAACAATAATAGAAAAGGCAGACCGATCACAAGAAAGAAACCAGAAAAAAGAAAATATTCATAAAAATCATGGGAGGTTGAGCACTTTTTGCTAGAAAGAGATTATTTTTAGCCTTCAATTATTTACTGCTTTTAACCACAAAATTATAATCAACCATATATTTAAGCTGTTTGTTGGGTTACGTGTTTCAAATATTGTTGCTGATTAATTCGCTTTTTTTTTTTTGGGGAAAACTAACTCTACCTCTCTATTAATAATATATCAATTACTCCCTCCGTTCCAAAATTACTTTGACACTTTCCTTATTTGGACGTCCCAACTCTTCTTTCACACACCAAAAAAGGAAATTTTCTCTCTCACAAAAGTCAACAAAATGCATTTTTTCTTATTTTATTATTTAACTTTACACTCACATATTTACTTTTTCTTGGTTCGCGTGCCCGGAACTACTATGAAAGTAGTTCCTGGACGGAGATAGTAATTATTATTAATTTTTACTTCATAAATAAAAATAAATTGAGAATAAGTTCTAATGACTCACTTTTATCTTCGTTCACGTTCAAGTCCACTGCTAGCTCTCGCCCTCACCCTCCCATATTTGGGTATATAAATAAATTTAATTGAAAAAATTATATATTTTTATTTAAAAAATTATTGATAATCATTTATTATATAATTTTAAAAAAACGGTAACTAGGTGATGCCTAGGTGGCCTAGTTACAAAATAATCAGAATTTGTCCAACCAGCAGTACTATACACTTAAAACTTAGATTATAAAAACACCCCTAATTTGGTTGAGAGCTCTTAAAACTTTTCTCCTGACTTTAACCATATTTGACAAAATTTATTTTAAACATTCTATAAGCTCTAATATCTTATTAGTTATTTTAGTTTTAAGTAGTTTATAAATTGTTGAATTGTTTGGCTAATACAATTTATAAGTTTTTTAGTAATTTATCATAATTTATTTTAAAATTAATTTTAAAATAATAAATATTTTTTTATTTTTTATATTGATGTAGGGGTTAGGGAGATGTGACGGGTTCTGGGTAGAACGGATGAATTGGGATGGAGGTCGTAAAAAAATAAGTTATGATATTTCAAGTTCTCAATTTATTTTTTTACCGCTTATAAATTGTAAGAACTTTATTTTAAAATTTTATAAGCTGTCAAAAATATTTTATATTATAAATACTTTTAAAAAAAATTATAAGTTATTAAACATCAAATAAAATAAAATATTTTAAGAAGCTTTTAAGTTCAAATAATCATCCTCATAATCTTGTCAATCTTACGGGCTGATTCTAACTTTTTAATAATATTATTTATTATTTTATCAAAAGAAAAGGTTGCTCATGGCTTCACTTGTCGCTTGTATGTAAGTCAAAGATGTTTTGGGATATTAATTAATCACAATACAAGCTCCATATATGAAATAGTACTATTTAGATATCATTGGTTTATGTAAAACTATTTATGATAAGTGGACTGTCTTTTAGTTTATCGTTATCAATTAAAAATGAGTTTAAGTGTAATAATTGATTTAGGGGTGTTTGATTTGATACTTTTGGAGGTGGGTATTGGTAATCAAAATTATAGTGTGTGTTTGGAATGATTCTACTATGATTTTGATTCCCAAAAATTAAGAGGTGTTTGGTATAATTGTACGGAATGGAAAGGGTATAGGAATGAAAAGGGTATGGAATGAAAGTCATAGTTTTTAAATAGCTGAACTATGATAGATTCCTTGGGGCCGTTTGGTATAATTGTAAGGAATTGAAAGGCTGGAATGGAAAGTGTATGGAATGAAAGACAGAGTTCTCATATAGTTGAACTATGGTTGATTCCTTAGTTTTTAGGAATCAAAGTCATAGTACAGTCATTCCAAACACACTATAACTTTGATTATCATTACTCACCTCCAAAAGTCTCCAACCAAACTGTCTCTTAGTTTTTGGGAATCAGAGTCATAATAGAGTCATTACAAACACAAAATATGACTTTAATTATCATTATTCACCTCTCAAAAGCGTCAACCAAACAGCCCCTAAGTAATATATCATAGTTCAACTATATGAGAACTATCATTCCATACTTTTTCCATTCTTATTATTTTTTCATTCCTTACAATTATATCAAACGCCAAATTCGATGCCTAATTTGAAGATCACAAATTATTTAAAGAGTACTACACTGCTTTATTAATTCTATTCAAATCAATTGATTCCTACATCTCATTTTAGAAGGGATAAAAACTTTAAAATGTCAACTACACATCAATCTTTTATTGAGAGCACGATTCATGATTTTTTTTTTTTTACAATTATTGTCCGTCAAATTAGTATAATAAGAAAGAAAATCAAGTCTTGTATCCTTATATAATTGCTATTCGTCATCTCTCACGCTTAGAAGTCAGTTTGATATTTCGCCGTCCCAAAAGTGCTTTTTGACTTCATTGTAAGGCTCTATTTTCAAACACAATTAGGAGATTAGAATTATTTTTTATTTAAAAAAATTAATCTTATTAACTTCAAAAAAGAATAATTCTACATTTTAAAAAAACAGGCTTCAGACAGCCGCATTTTAGTTTCCACTCACAATCTTTTCTTTTCAAAAAGTACTTTTAAGTATTAGTAAAATTTGAACACACATCCTTAAGTGTAAATAGAGAAACTCTACAACAATATAGAAGAATTGGGGTGAACGGGTGAACTTGAGATCACGTAATTTTTTTTAAATATTATTATTATATATACATTTATAATAATTTTATGTATATTTACTATGTATACAGTTGTTTAAAAATTAAGTATTTTTTAAAAAATAATATTGAATATGTATAATAATAATATTTGAAAAAAAAAGTATTTATATAAACTCAAGTTCATTTATATGTGAAATAAAATAGTCTTATAGATAATTATTGCATGAAATAATGTTACATTCGTGGATTAGTAAACATACTTTTTAAATAATTCAATATTCATGTATACCGATTAATTTGAAAAACTCATAACTTGAGAAGTCATAATCTACTATCCATTATCATTAGAATTCGTTTTAAACCATAGTATAATTCTGTATGAACTGATAAAACCACAGCTAAATTCAATATACTATACTACTCCCCCGTTCCTTAGGAATTTGCACCCTACGGGACGGCACATTTTTTAAGGAAAATATGTTTTATAATAAAGTAGTGGTATATGAATAAATATGTATATATGTTTGTGAGTGTGCATAAATCAATGTTTCATTTTTTTAGTAGTGTGCAAATTTGTGTGGGACGTTCAAATAACAAAAGTGTGCAATTCAGAGAGTATTTAATTTGGGTTTAATTTGTTTATTTGATTTGTATTTTCATTTATTAACTACACATCAGAATCCTACTAATTTTTGTTCTCAACTAGACATATGTTTTGCTTTTAGAAATTATAATAAAAAAGAAGCAGTTCTATATTTTTTTAGTTGTTTCATACGTAGGCATGGTATGTGACATAGTCACGGACCTCATGACGCACGACAATTTCATATGTAATTTCAAATTTTTCAATAAAAATGATAATAAAATTTATTTTACTTTTTTATTTTTAAATATTAAGATAAATAATTTTCTCTATAATAATTACATTAATAATATTAGATTCTAATTTATAAATAAATTAATGAAAGAGAAATTAATTTAGTATGACAAAGAAAATAATTTGAGGAGGATTATAAAAGAAAAAAGATAATAAAATAAAGGTCTTAATCTTATTTGCACCAGGTGCACCGTGCAACTCAAGTTTATTTTTAAAAAATTACATTATTTATTATTGAAAAGTCATACGATTATTAGTTACTCCCTCCGTACCAGACCAATTTGCACATTTTCCATTTTGGGTTGTCCCAAACTAATTTGCACACTACTTAAAAGGGAAATATCGATTTGCGTGCACACTAACAAAATTTTCCACACATTTACTCATACACCACTATTTTATTTAAAAAATACATCTTTCTTAAACCGTGTGCCATCTCAAGGGTGCAAATACCCCTGGGACGGAGGTAGTATTACTAAAAATGTATTTTAAAAAATATTTTTTCAGTAATAATGTGTGTCACTTTTCAATAGTATTTTATGTAATTTTTTAAAAATTTACTTAAGTTGCATAGTGCACTTGGTGCACTAGAGACTTACCAAAATAAAATTAATAGTACTCTATATGTCCCTAAACACTTTACACGTTTTTCTTTTCAGTCCGTCCCACTTAGAGCCGAAACCAGGCCGACCCATTTTCCTGTCAGACTTATAAAAATTAAAACTATTTTCACAATTCACTAATAATAATACAAATAGAATATAAAATTAAAACCACAGGTATATTATCCCAAATTTTCTTTATCACCAGTATCATTTAACTGTATGTGTTTTCTTTTTTTGTAATTAAATTACATATGAATTTCATAAGTAGGCCAATGTATTTTGTATACCCACTTTTATAATTAGAATATATATTTAATTTTTTATTTTTAAAATTACCTGAAGTTCTAATGTTATCTTACTAATTATTTTTTGTATTTATAAATAATCTAACAATTTACATGTTAGTAATATTACACAAATTGCAAACTCATAACCTATTTGTGGTAGCACTACAAACTTAATAAATATATTTATAGTCATGCTTCAATATTTTCTATTACTAAACAATTATTAAATACTAAATACATTTTTTAAAATAGTCATGTTTAAAATTGTTAAAAACATCAACCATAAATATTTTTAAATATAATTATATTATCTACAATAACTTATTTAAATATCTAAGTTAATATATAATTTATTTATGTACTATTAAATCATATACTTAAAAAAATAATAAATTAATCTATTCCGAGTCAAACGGGCCAGCCCGCCAAGCCAAAATAGCCTAATTTTTTTTTGCCACTATATTTTGAGCCCAGCCCAGCAAATCGGGCGAGCCCATCGGGTTAGACCGAAATTGCTTGCTCTAGTTCAACTACATTTTGCACACTCTATAAATGAAAATAATTATTTTGACTTTATCCTCATAATATTTATATATTTACACAAAATATCATTATTTTTCATTTTAACTAATTTTATTACTTTAATAATATAATCTTACACATCATCCTTAATACTCTATTTTTTACACATTTTTTTTAAAAAAAATGTGTAAAACGAAGTGATAAAAGTTTTGAGGGAGGAGGGACTATCTCATCCTGGAAGACATAATATTATAAATTATTTTTTATCAAAAATATAATTATTAAATATTTATTTTCATTCTTATTTATTAAAATTCTAAACCATATTTTCACCTTAATTTTTTGGTCTCGACTTATTTGTCAAAAGGCAAACTTTTGTATGATTAGAAGCGAATTAAAATAAATTCTATTCACTGATCGTGAAATTCTCTTTCAATTGGATAAATATAAGAAAAAATTAAGAAACATATTCAAAATCGACAGAAATTAAATTTCATTTGAAGTTAACTTGGCCACGTTTATCTTCGTGGAAGGCAGGCAAAAGAAGAATCAAAATCTACAGAGAACAATCTAACATTCTTTTTTCTTTCCAGAACATTCCACGGCAACTTACAAATTAAAAAATATATCTTTTATATATTTCACCCTCACAATATTTATATATATACATAAAAATAACATTATTTTTTCACTTTTTAAACTCACACTACATTTAATCCAACTAATTTTACTATTTTGTAAATAAAGTAATATCAATTTACTCTTCAAAACACTATTTCTTCTAATCTATTCCTACATAAAGTAATAACAATTCACCCTTCAAAACACTACTTCTCTTGCTCTATTCTACTTTTTTTTCTTATTATATACATCCCTCCCTTTGCAAGTTCTTGTGTTCAAGTAACACAACTTTTAATAGGTGGGAGTACTCCCTCCGTTTCAAAGATATTTCCACCTTTAGGAGTGCACTCTTCTTAAGAAAAGTAAAATGATGTATAAAATTATATTATTAAAATAATAAAATTAATTGAATTAAAGGTAAAAATAATAACATTTTGTATAAATATATAAATATTGAGAGGATAAAATTAAAGTAATAGTTTTCATTTATAAGGTGAAAACAATTGTTAGAAGGACCAAAAAAAAAATGTAAAAACAATTATGGAACAAGAAAATACTAACATTTAACAGTGTTTATTACCATTTCATCTTTTGTCATAATTTTTGCAACTACATAAAGAATAAGTGCGTTAACAGTGCACAAAGTTTTAATTATGGATGCAATTAAAAAGTAAATAGATGGATAAGGTAAAAAATAATCAATCTTGATATACCTAAAAAAAAAGCCCCTCCAAAACAACAATTACTTGGAATCTGATAAAAAGATAACATGGAAGCCAATAATTTTAAACAACAATTTGCTCCATTTCCTAGAGAGAGTGCGTATAGAAAGCAGAGTTGTCAAAAGAAGGCAATAATTTTTTTAGCATTGGAGTCCAAAATGAAGCTATAGGTGCAAGCCAAGAATACGAGTGATCGTCCATCATGAAAGCATTATTAATTAGCATTTGGCACCATAAATTTCAGTCTCTCATACAAGAGAAATCGAACAGCATATGACAGAAACCGTACGAGCCACAGAGCAAGAGCACAACCTGACGAGAATTATGCTTCACAAGTGCTCTCAAAAACAAAACTGAAACCTTACAGGAGGGGACGGGATCCAGAGCAAAGCAAGACCATTTCAATGCAACTCAATCCATCCTTTGTGACTTCTAAGTACTTTAAACATGTCGATAAGAAAAGGCAGGATCAATTTGTCAGTGACAATAAACTATAAAGGGAAGAATATTAAGACAAGAACTATTAGCAATCTCCTCTATATTTTGCCATCATTGAAATACAAAAATCAAGAGAAGCCTGGGAGAGGTTATAAATAGGCTATAATCAAAAGCTTACAAGGTGTGCACTGCAGCCATGGCTATAATCATATCTACATAAGCTGAACGGAAAACATACAAAATCTCATTCGACTTCCATGCCAAGCTCTGTAGGCGTTGAAGGTGACGGTATAAATTTCTATGCGCTTTGGTACATTGTAAAATGCAGTCTCGCCTTGAAAATACTACACATTCTTTACCTACAATTGAGCCAAGATAAAAAATAAATAAATAAAAATTCAAGTAGGGCATTAGATTCTTAGGGTGAGGATTATTAACGAAGACTGAGAAAATAAAGTAATATTAGCATTTTCTATTTTCGTCGTTCCAGTAAATTTAGCAATGAACTCTTCCTGACAAGTTTACAAAGCTACAACACTTTTAAAATAAATATCAACACTTGAATCTATTGGACTTCACATCATAACATGTAAAATATGAGACATATTACATATTAGCCTCAATAGCAATAAGACGACTTCACATCATAACATGTAAAATAAGCAACATATTACATACTAGCTCATTGCAATAAGACACCTTCACATCACTAATTGTAAAGTAAGAAACATACTACTCACTAGCCTCAACTGCATATGATGACTTCCATAGAACACTGATATATTACTACCTTAATTCCTAATTATCACTATAGTCCTAACCAAAATACTGTTTTTAATTAATATCAATAAATAAATTCTAACCATCTTTCTCAAAATAAAAAATTTAATTAACCATCTTCTTGTGATTATAAGCTTGTTAATTCATCAAGTAACAAGGAATTAATGGTCTCATAGTCTTTTGATATACTTACTAATAAAAATTGGTTTGTGTGAATAGATATAAGAAGATAAATAATTAGGAATGGGGGTAGTATTAACCATTAACCTAGCAAGTAGAACTTCAGAACACATGTATGGATAAAAATGAGTTCACACAAGAAATTCTATTTATATTTTAAAGATATATAAACTCAAAAAGAACACCAATTATAGCTTACCAGTTCAACATCACAAGCCAGTCCCAAGTCCTGCATAGAATCTTCCGATATACAGTTAGCATGGACTATAGGACTTGAAATAGAAGCATCACTGGTAGGTCCCACTCTATCATCAGCAGATGGTGTCAAGTAAAGAGCTCCCTTGAACATCCATTGATCCCTCTCTTGACTGTAGAAATCTTCAAACATTTCACCGCACAATATACACGCACACTGACTTTCATCTGCTGGGACCATTGACTCACTACTTTCCAAAATTTCACCTGAACCACCCAACACATCTGAAGGACAACTTCCAAGGCAAAGCTGACCCATTCCTGCAACCCAATCATCAGTGTCTACGTACCACCTCCTTGAGATCTCAGGAACCTTCAATGCATGCCATTCCATGTGCCTGTCAAGCTGTTCCTGGAGTTTAAGTCTAAGCCCACATATGCTGCACTCATGTGGGAGGTCATCGAGAAGATCACTTATCACATCAGGATGGAACTTACGAACTACATCAGGCCTGAATTCAAAACCGATAAGGTTTTTTATCACTGTTGTTGGCTGGGTAACATTATCAGAAGACTTAAGAGCAGGGTCAGACAAAGATGGCACAGATGTAGTCGAGACAATAGGTTTAGCGGTAGTAGCTGAAACAGAAGAAACTGGAGTTGCAATAGTGCTTGCAATCCCAGGAACATTGTCCCCAGGTTGATCAGCTATCTTAGGTAATGCAGACAACGACGAATCAGGCTTCGAAGAAGATATCAAGCCTTTCGCAACCAACGAGCTTAAAAGACTAGAAACAGGATTAGAGGAATTAACTGCACCCGTCTGTTCTGAACTAGTAAGTGCTAAAGATGAGGGAGACAAACCAGTTTTCAAGGCAGGCTGCTCTACCTTCTTTTTAGAAACTGCTGGGGGCAATTTTCTTCCACGAAAGGAAGCAGAGGATGAAACATTAGCAGGAGGGTTACTTGTAATTAAGTTACCCTTCGGAGAACTGCTAACTGGTTTTCCACTTTTGACTACAGCATCAAACAAACTGCTAGTAATGGATTTTCCAGGGGAGTCGACCATCAAAGGATTTGATTGGTCAGATGATGAATTCCCAAGTGATGAGCGACTTTCAGATCCCATATTTTCTGATGGTAACATGTTGTGTTCACCGGTAGAAGGTTCAAATTCTGAGATGTCAAGATTTCTATGGTGAGCAGGGGAGGCACGCTTCCTCTGCTGAATAGGAGGTGCTGAAGCAGATAAAGGCCGTACACTTGGGGACAGCAACCTCTGTTTACTGTCCTGATATACATCCCGAGATGCCAAAGGCAGAGACTCCTCGGACACTTGGTCACGATTCCCAGTGGTTTTTTGGCCTGGACGCCTTCTTGGATCTGCAGGAGGACCCATAGCAGACGGGCTGCGGTCAGCAAAATTAGTTAGTGATTGATTTGGATTATGTGAAGGAAAAGAAGGTGAGGGAGGGCGTTGATGCATTAACGATCGTGATGATAATGGGGCTCCAGTAGTCTGCCGCTCTGGTGTCATGGAAACTTTGGTGGGTTGCATTGTGCTTGTTGAATGCTTAAAGCTTGGGCCTCCAATATGAGCTGAGCCCAGCTGTGACTTTGAAAGTGTCCTGACCACAGTACCTTGGGAGCTTGTCGACCTAGAAGGATACCCTTCAGAGTAACCTGATAACTTCCTACCAGTCTCTGAAAGCATACTTCCTTCTGGAGTATGCAGCTTTTGGGACCACGATGGCACTTGAGCCCCAGAAGCTAATTGGCCCAGATCCATAGGAATAGAATCAACTGAGACTTCATCATCACAGTCCTGCACAAGGCACACAATATATCAAAGCATTGACTAGAAACTTAGGATAGTTTGCTAATGAAACTATTTAGTACATATTATCCCTTGGCAGTCTATCCGCATCAAAATAAACCTATTATACACTGACTGAAACAAGGTACGGGAAAACCATTCATAGAGGCACGCAGTAACTAGAAATCTTAATGTCAATGGCATGTTATGTTAAAAAAAAAAAAGACATGTTCAGCTTTTGGAACAAATCCTTGATAATTATAATTGCCAAAACACAACTAATCACTACTCAAATAGATGGCCTAGTTCTGGAATCTGGACATCATGAAATTTCTTCAAAAGCTTTGTAAGAAGGCCACAAATTATTCCCGGTAACATCGGGTTAAGAGCCAAACTCTTTCCACACTAGCTTCAGCAAGCATGCCAAGGCCTAAATGACTAATTCGAGTAACAAGAAAATATAACAATGGTTTTTGAATTTTACCATCCAGTCGTAATGATTGCATTTTTTTTATTTTCCATTCAGTCCTAATGATTGCATATGATTGTGATGGCACAACATTCTGTGAGATTCATGTGAATATGTTAAAAATCATCAGCAACAACTTGAAATGCTGCTAAGGGAGTAAAACAAAATATTTCACAAGGCCGATTCAGGTATTGCCAGACCTTGACACAACATTTCATGCAACTTGTTGTTAAACACTCGATTGGTTCTTGGCATTTAATTTCTAGTGATATTCCAAAAAAAAAAAAGAATGGAAATCATCAGAGTACTAACTTATCAAAACATATCATGAAAAAAAATATATAATATGAAAACGTATGAATTAAGCAAAAAACAAATAAAACAGAAATGCTGACAGATACCTAACAGGTGACAAAATATCCTACTTAGTGTTTAGCAATCCACCAAACATTCATAACACTTACCAATCTATCATAATTATCAGGTTCCCACTGATCTTTAGCTGAGGCATCAGCTGCAATACGAACAGTGGATCTGGAATTCATCTCATTCCACGTATACTCCTCCGGGTTGTTCCAGTTCTCACTCATCCCATTGGTGGTCCTACTAGAAATATTTTGTTTGTGCCGCAAATCTAAGTCAGAATTTGTTGACTCATGCCCAGAATAGTTATCCAGACCATGATTCAGACCAAAACCGTTCTTATGATGAGGCATCCCTATTATGTCACTGTCAGAATCATTCCAGGGCCGGTCATATCCTGGCTCTTTAGGGTGCTCGACCACTTTTGCAGTTACTAAGCCTATTCGCCTTGACAGGTTGGAACCATAATCAGGATCTGCATATGCTACACCTGAACTTTTGTCACGAACCGGCTTATTTACTTGGTCTCCTTGATGATGCTGGATTGACTGCAATTTTTTTGCAACACAAAGTTAATAGAAACTAAAGCTGACAGAGAATTATCAATGATGCCAATTGAGAGCAAATACTGGAATGTCCCAAGAGACACTTCATACACCCAGCATCGATTTTTACAGATTTACTTTGTCACTATATTTCAATAAGCCAAAGTGAACCTTCATTTACTTCACTGGATTTAATCGCCTGTTTTTGTGAGAAGAGTTGTGTTTAAAAATTTAAATTTAAAAAAACTAGATATACCATACATCAATCCATGCAATTGTACACTTAACTTTGATAAGGTTTGCATAGCATCAGGTGCGATGGTAAACCTTGAGCACTCATAAACTATGAGAGCAAAAGCATAATTTACAACATTTTCTGCTCATACCTGAGCATAAGGATCGACCCATGATCTACCAGAATTAATACTACTAGTTCTCTCCACTGCTTCAACGTCTTCATGGGAGTTCATCAGGACTCCACTATTGTCATTGCTAGCTCCTCCAGCCTGAATTAGACCAGGTCAGCACAACTAGAGAACATTATATGATTTGCACAAGATAAAAAGATAATGCGGTCCTTATTACTAAACAGTGGTAACCATGATAAATTTAGGATCAAAACCTTAGTGCATGACACCAAACCATGCGGCAAAAGAAGAATTCACCTTGACAGTACGATATAAAACTAGTTAAATTTTTAACAGAAATAACAGATGTGGCCCTTTATAAGCAACCTGATAATATATTTTTTAACAGGTCCCATCAGCATGCGGAGAACTCAATCAAATTTCAAATAAGTTTCTTAACAAACTTTGGGAACTAATTTAAGGTGTTAACGTCACAAGTGTGGAAATTAAAATGCACAAGTTCGCCAAATTAATTTGTATTTCCAACAACAGAGTAAGATTGGATTTGCTTATTTACAGCAAAACTGAAGTTTGAAAAAGCTCAAACAAAATTGATTTTTAATATTCCTAGCCATGTTAAAACAAAGTAAAGCATTATTTCATAAAAGTCAGAGATGATTCTACAAAGTTAGCCTTCATCACGCTGAATTTATTGCTAAAACCATATAGCAAATTAGAACATCTAATGGGCTTCAACTATAGGGTCTAGAATCTAAAAAAAAAATCAATCACTGGACCACAGGATATATACACAAAGAATAATGCATATGATTTTATATAGTTCTAACATCTTCAAAAGCTTATAAGATGTGTTCCTTGTCTAGATCGGAGAAAATTGTCCACCAAGAAATGAAATGTGAATGGTAACCAAGTGAGCACATAAGCTCTTCTAAAGGGCCAAAAACAATTGATGAAGTAAAGAAAATTTAAACCATCTTAAATTATTAGTGGAAATGGCAATAAAGAAATATGGCCCCTTACCCTGCTGGTCTGCATTCGCTGTCTTGCCTCCAAATACTTAGGGTTTACATGAATACTATGTGCGGGACGTTGGGCTTGTGAGTCGGGCCTGGAGGGTCCTGAGACATTTGCTGCAGTTGTGAACCCAAGTTCCTTCTCAATCAACTGAAGCGTCTGCGGAGGGAAGACTCCTTTCCAAGTGCAAAAGAGATGGCGCATACCTGAGTGTACTGAAGGATCAACCTGCTTGTATGCCTTACAGAAAACCTGGAAAATGCTCAACTGTGAGAATAGAGATGCAGATTCAGATATGGTATCTAACAGGCAGCACACCCCCACACTGATGATGTTTCAGGCATCCATCTCAAATTATCCCAACTTCATTGTAATAATTAAAGAGCAATTGCTGAAAAAAAGGTACGAGTGCTGCCGCTACGTGACCACAAGCACCAAAAGAAATCACAAAGCCTGACCTCGGGTAATCTGGAAGCAAAGAATTTTATGTAATCCCTCCCAATGTTCTTCACAATACTGTCTAGTAAATACAGAGATGGCAGTTTTTGCTCACTGGGGACCTGTAGATGATTTCCAGGGATCAGGCGTAATATCAACAGGCAGAGCCAATAAGGAGATAATAATAATAATTGATACAAGCACACAACACTAGAAGGAGCAATCCAATTCACAAACCAGAAGCCAATTTTTCAATGCCCCGACATTGTATCTAATGGCAGAAAATATCCTCCATGGACTGAAGTAATGATTCTCCAGGTAGAAACTGAAGATAAGTATATTACCAACCATTCAAAATGCAACATCTGTAGCATCGAAATATTTTCACCCGGTCTTCCATAAATATGAAACAACCCTTGTTAGATACATTTCTTACCGACTATATACATTTGGGCATAAAATTGAATATAATGTGCCAATAAGGGTAGCATGTAAGTAGAATGTGAGTGGGTTCCAAATGTGAATTATCAGTAGCTTAACTCAGCAATAAAAATGTGCAGATTCAACTACAGAATACAGAAATAAAACAAAATAAAATGTATGAAGTCTGATGTATAAAATATGTAAGTAACCATGGAAAACCCAATTTACTTTATCAAAAAAATCATGAACAAACTTTGGCTTCAAGCAACCACCTCTATTACAGGTATATCACATCAACAAAAAAAAAAAAAAAACTCATTTCAAATCCAAGAAAGTATCCGATCACACAAAACATACACTTATACAGTTATACAGTGAATAAAGAAAACTTGCACGCACATTTAAGTATTAATAATTTATCCATCTCATTGTAATGTGAAGACATTAGAAACTCTAAAGCGAGTCCAAAGTAAATATGCAACAAAGTCAAATTAGTAAGGAATAGGACTTAAAAATTACAATTTGATTGAATTGTTAGCATCAATTTTTGAACAGGATCAATAGTACAGTAATTCAACTCCAGTTATCTTGCTCCTCAATATAATTGGATGATAAAGGGAATAATAAGTCATGTACAAATCAAGGGATTAATGTTTATTGTCATCTCATATCCACAAAATAAACAGTACCAATGGGAAAGACAACAAGTACTCATGATCATGGAAAATTTAGTGCAAAATCAAAAGTTTCTGAAAATAAAGGACTGGTATTTCCTGACAGAGTTTCAATTGCCATAACAGCAAAAATCCATTAACGACAGCTAATTTACAATTACACATCTTTACAATTTGAGTAGCATCAGTTAGCACTAAATACAACAACAAAGTTTAAAAATCAGAGTCACCTCAATAATATTGGCGCAGATAGTGGCGGCAATAGCCTTGGCCGCAGGCAAACTCTCTCCGGCAATAATTGTCAAGTTCGTTATTATAGGCTTCGAGTTGAAAGTGAGTTCAGCTAACGCCGTCTTGTACTGGGTCACCAGCTCCTGATGCAACTGTTGCCCTGGTTGGTGTTGATAGGGCCCACGCACAGAATCACTGCTCTCGGAATCTCGGTCCTTGAGTGCTCTCGAGACTCCAACCCCGGCAGAGCTTGAAACGGCCGGGCGTTGAACAAATCCGGGACGTCCATTGGAGATGCGATCGGATGCAGCAGGGTCCTGTATAAGCCTAGGTTTCTTCAGTCCCGGTTCCTTCGAAAGAGATCTATCAAACGACCTTCGTGTACTCTCCATTTCCATCACAAATCAAAAAAACCCTAATCCTATATCACACTCGCTCATCTTAAATACTACGATTACAGTACTCCACATGTAGAGTGGAAAACATTAAAGAGAAAACAAAATTAAATACAGCAATTACTGTCGACGATAGTTTCAATCGAAAAGAATTACAGAATATTGAAAAAAAAAAAACGACTGTAACAAATTGAAACCTAGTGGTACATACAAAGAATTCCTAGCAGAGCAAGCAGAAACATAAACAATTGATTATCAAAAGCATATCCTGAAAACACAATTGGAGAATCTATATCTCCGCGAGTGCGAGAGAGACAGAGATAGGGTTTTTTGGGGGTTGAATGGTGATTGGGAATTGGGATTTAGGACAAAGCGCCTGCCTTCAGCATATATTTATCTTCAGGTTAAAAGATTAAAGACGACGAGAGGCGCTGACGTTAACTAGATGGGCCGGTATAGATTCGATAATGGGCTAAATTTATTGTACTTGGCTAGGCCCACATTGTTTACACTGGTTTATTTATTGGGCCTAACTACATACCCCTACACCTATATACATTATTGGGCCTAACTATATACCCCTACACCTATATACATTATTGGCCCAGGTTGTATGCACCCACATTTGTTATAAGTACACGCACTTTATAATTTTATTAATTGAAAATTATATAAAATATAATAAATATTCTATTGACTTTTTCTCCCTAAATCTGTACACCCACCTTAGTTATCGGAACAACTCCCAAAAGCATAACTTTTTTTTTTTTGTAAAATACAAATATATTAAATAACTTTTTTTTTAAAACGAAAAAAAATCCCAAATAAATGGAAAATAATAAGCAAAATTAAAGTAGTCTTTTTTTTTACTTTTGAAAATTTTCCAAAAAAAAAAAGAAAAATGTGAAATGAAAAGCACAAAACAAATAATAAATAAAAAAACTTAATATATCTTTTCGATCCAAACAAATTTTTTCGATTATATTTTTAAAAAATTCAAAAAATAAATAAATAGGTGTAATTCAAAAATTGTACTTTATTTTGGATAACCAGAATCAAAAATAAAATCCTTTACTTGAATGTAAAAATAGAGATTGAGAGAAGAGATGGAGAGAATGAATGAAGATTGAGGAAGAAAAAAAATCATCGTTATTCTTATCTTTTTCCTTTTTATTTTTTCAAATAGGGGTGACTCTCAAATGGGAAAGTGGTGTCATTGCAGTGAATGAATACTCGTTGAAGTTTGAGATAAATTTTAATGGAGAGTAGGTATAATGTGAGAAATTACGATGTTTTTATGAGATAATACGGGGCTACGTAGTGAAGGTGAGAAAAGAGAAGAAGATAGAAAGAGAAACATGAGAAGGAAAGTGAAAAAAATAGGCAATGAGAGAGAAAGTGGGTGGGCAAAAAAAATAAAAAAAGGAATTAAAATAATATTTTAAAAATTGATAATTTATGAGGTGTGTGTACTACAAACAAATGTGGTGCATATAACCTGTGCCTACATTATTAAATATCTATTTAACTATTTTTATAAAAAGAAAATTGAATTAAATATAAATTAATTTTAATACATTTATAAAAAATATAATTTTTAAATACATATTTTTCTTAACTTGCCGCCATATTTCATCAATTCATTATTCAATGTTACAAAATAAAGAAAAAAAGAATATGGGTAGGAACTGTAAAATTGTTGCAGGAACTTAGAGATTGATCCACAGAGCTTGGAAAAATTATTGCGCGATTGAAAAATGGGGGAAGAGAAGAAGGTGGAGTTGATGGGTTGAAAGAAATTTTATTAAAATAAATTTTTTATAAAAAAAATAGCGAAATAGGTGTATTTTATAATATTGGGGGTATATATTTGGAACCTTATTTATTTCAATCTTTCATTAAGGAAATAACAATTAAAATATTTTTTTAAATACGATATTTTCACATTTTTTAAAATTTTGTGATGACTTTTAATTTTCACAATTTGGTAAAAAAAAATTACTATACCCCTATGCATGACATTTATTTGAATTTTTAAATTCAATTTTAATTTTAGCTTTAATTTTCTAGAAACACGTAATAATACACCGAACTGTCTATTTTTTATAATGATATATTACATATTACCTTTTTTAATAGGCTTAATTGCAAAATAAATCACCACCTTTTCGCGAATTGCAATTTAATCTAAACATTTGAATTTTGGCAAAATAAATCATCACCTTTCATATTTTTTGCAATTTAAACTTCGGGCAACTTGTCCCTTGCCCAAAAGATGATGTGGACAAACAAATGAACGTTCATCATCCAAATAAGCAACCACATCATTAAATATCTAAAAATATAAATAATATTATTAATATTATAAATATAAAAATAAATTAAAAAATATATAATTTTAAAAAATTAGACATTTATTTTAAAATTAAAAGTTTGAATTTTTTCAGAAAAAATTAAAATTAGAAAATAATAATTTAAATATTATATTGTCTAAAATATAAATAAATATTTTATTATATTTAAATACATATGTATAATATATATAAAAACAATATAAAATTTTAAAAAAATTCAAATACAATAATCAAAGTACAAAAAGAATACAAATTTATTTATAATAAATATAATTAAAATATGAAATTTTTAAGGAAAAATATAAACAAATATAATATTAATTTTAAAAACTATTTTTAAGATCATGAATTTTGAGTGAGCTTTATAATTTTAAGAAAAATATATAATTTTTTATATTTAAAAAATTATAAATATTGCGTATATGAATATTTATTAAAATTTAAGAATTGATTTAAGTAATTT